>LIEC01006650.1:0-29879 GCA_001925005.1 Drosera capensis
TGCTGTGGCAGCTTGCAGCTTACAGTGGCAGCTTGTATCTTACAGTGGCAGCTTGTATCTTGCTGTGGCAGCTTGCATCTTACAGTGGCAGCTTGTAACTTGCTGTGGCAGCGTGTATCTTGCAGTCGCAGCTTGCATCTTATAGTGGCTGCTTGCATCTTTCAGTGGCAGGTGGTTTCCAGCTTCCAGAGGCGGAGAAGCTGAGCTTGTATTCCAGCAGCAGGTTTTCAGTTTTCAGTTTTGCTTTGGTAAGCTTCCAAAGCAGGTTTCAGTTTTTCAGTGCAAAAGCGAATTTCAGCTTTCAAGCTGAAAATTTCAGAGAAGCAGTTTTAAATGTAATTTGGGATTTTGGAACGGGTAGTTTCCATTACTGTTATCCCTACTGCATGTCATCACTACTTCTAGTATATGCCTCAAGTTTTTAGGTCTAAAACTTGAGAAGAACAATTGTACCTGTTTGCTGATATAGTGCAGTTGCCGGTGTGCGCCCCGTGGTTTTTTACTCTCCAGCTTGGGAGGGTTTTCCACGTTAAATCTTGTGTCTGTGTGATTGTGGTTGCTTCTCTAACGTCCAACACAATAGCACTGTCTCTTGTTAGGTTCTCAGTATTCCGCGAGTAGTGACCGAAAATAAACCCAACACTCTGTTGGCTGTCAGGGATTGCTTCTCAAGTTTCATTAATCATGTTTGCCTAAGCTGTGTGTGGATGGGCTCCCCTTCTGGACTGTATTCTGCGAAGCCTGGGTACGAGGTGCTTGTTCAGTACTCTTCTATTTTATCATGGTGGAAGCACATTTAGAATACTATAACTTAAAGTACCAAATCTCCATGTCCATCTTAGACTAACTTCAACCTCTTCAACTGGAGTTAGGGTAGGTTTAGAGGATTCCATCTTGAACCTCTTCAAATATCAGCTACATACTTTCTATGTGAGAAGAAAATTCCTCGATCACTTTGACAGACTTCAGTTCATAAATCTATAATGAATCATCTCAAATGCTCTAATCATATCCTCCCTGAATTCTGTAATCAACTTTGGATCACTCCCAACAAACATCAAGTCATCAACATATAAAGAGACAATGGAACATGATATTCTGAAAACTTGACATATAAAGCATGCTCATAGGGACATCTATGAAATCTATGAGCGATGAAGAATCAATGCGAGTGTACCAAACTCTTGGCTCGGTGTTTCAAGCATGGTGTTTATTTTAGTGGTATTGGTATCATAATTGATGATGATTTATCATTGTCTAGTGTGTACATTGAAAATTCGGGGTGTTGATATAATTGATGAGCTGAGATTGGTGACTATATGCATGTTTTTCTGGAAAAAGTTATTTCCTATTTTCTTGGAATCTACGGGCATCTCAGAAGCAGATGTTCTTTTCCAATAGCACAAGGCTGGTGATTTTTTAAAATTACTTTTGTATTGTATTGTTAAAAGTATACAAAGCATGTAGGGGAGATGGAAGGGAATGTGGTTGAAATGGATTGTGATAAAGATGAGCAATAGAATGAGAGAAGAATGAAGCGATAAAGATTGAAGACTCTGACCAAATGATGCAAGACACATTGACATTTATCAAGCTTGAACCTAAAAACAAATGATATATGAACTCACGTTTTGGATTTATGAAATTTTATTAATGTTATATATGAATTGTTGTTTCATACATCGACGTCTTTGACCATGCATTGCAAGACACTCTGATCGATGTATTGTTTGATCACAACAATAGCCTTGCGCTGCAACAACGCCCAAGTTTTTTTCTCTTTATCAGCGGGTTTCGTCTTGGCTGCAATTGGCTCATATAAATTCTTATAGTAAAGGATATTCTTCATTTTGCGTTTCCAAATCGAATAGTTCGATGAGGTCAGTCGAATCATGCCACCAACGTTGGCTCCATAGTTTATTTTAATTTGTACATTAGTAGGATCACCCTCCGGTTAAATTGACCAGAGCTCTTATACCAGTCTGTTGGAAAAAGTGTCGGTTTAATGTGCAATGAAATTTACTTAGTATTTTTCTCTCGCTGTGCAGTTAAAATGAGATAATTAAATAGCATAAAATAAATAGAGTCGACCCCAAGATTTTTACATAATAACCCCCTACAATGAAAAGCGATAAAATTCATGGGATCGTTGCGGTATCAAAATATCCAATAAAAAAAGATTACAAATATCGTCCCTAAATTGTGTCGCGGGATTATAATCACTAGGATAACTCTCATAATTTTTTTTCTTTATGAGATTAAAATATATATCGGTAAAGAATCCCACTCAATATTCGAAACGAGGTATTTTCTCATTTTTTATAACTATGTGGATTTTTGTGATGATGCTTTGAGCTTCTCAGAAAAAACTTCCCACTTATAGACCTTCATGACCATGTGAATTTGCAGAAGGAAAGCGCTGAGCTTCGTCCTATATTTCGTCCGTCGTCCGCATGCTGCAATTCCTCTATCCAAAGCTTCAAATAAATCGACTCTGCATGTAGCCAAAAGAAGCCAATTTGCTTACTGAAGTGAACGGCCATGGAGATGCAAACACATCAAAGCAATAATGCTTTGTGTTCAATGCATTTATTTTGTAACCAAAATGTTGACCAAAACCAACGTTACCATCTTTTCTCTTTTTTTATTTCTTTATTTATTTGATGTGGGTCCCGAGGGATTAACAAGACGAGATAATAAGGTTACTATAATAGGGGTAATTTAGTATTCTATGTTGTCTATTCGATTCAATGATAAATCTCTCCTTTAATTATGAAATCGGAAATTCGACATTTCAAGATATCAAAAAACAGCCTCGGTTGATAGCACTCCCAATGAAGTATTCGAGACTGAACAAGAGAACAAAACAGGTGCTAGTAAAGAAGATATGAACAATGGTACAATTGAAGCTAAGGACCTGCTGGAAGTGCTTCTCGGACCCATACAACAGCCCACTCCAAACGATTAAAAAAGTCACTGCATTCATTCATTTCGAACTTATTTGGCGAGATGAAGATAGAATGAAACTCGGCAAATGGTCATGGATGAGTCCCAGTCATCAGTGCAGATCGAGGAATGGAAGAGTCCGAAAATGGTAATGGGTCAAGTAACTAATCGGTGGATGAGAAGAGGAACACATGATCTGTTCTATGTTTCCACTTCTCCATGATATTAGGTGTTTACTAGTTAATTTTTCCATTTAATGAACTCTTGTTTTTACTTTTTTAAAGATACTTAAGGTAGAACTCCAACACAGAACCTTTCAGTTTTAAGCTTTGTTATCTTGGTTGAATGTGAGAAAGAGATACTCTTAGTTCTTTTAATTTGGAAACTATCGATTTAACTGACGATTTATGCTTTGCATCTAGTGACGACGATCAAATCCTTTATGTCTAATGTTCGTGGAGACTGTCATTTTTTCCTCAGCCAAGGTTCTTGCCTTCGTTATAGGCATCGGATTTAGGTCCAAGAAAAATTACACTTTTGCAACAAGTTTGATTGAACGATCCACAAATACAACTCAAGCTCATATCAACTTCTACATAAAAAATAAAAAAATAATGGTAAGATTGTGCAGAATATCATGTATTATGATTGTCCTTCTTACATGTTGCATTTGGTGGGATTACATGCCACGTTTGTTTCCTCTTTTTTAATTGTTTAACGTTATGAATAAATAAGCATTTTGTTTACTTTGGGATAGCTTAAAAAACAAGATGTTTAATTTATTAAAGAACAAAAGGAGTTAAAAAAATGCATCATTTTTTTAATATAATTATCCCAAATAAATGGTATAAGCAAAAGAAAATAAAGTCAGTTAACAATAATTATTTAAAAATATTTAGCCAAGATCATGACTCATTCAAGTTTAAAAATAAACAGTTAACCCCACTTACTTAGAAATAAAGAAAAAAGAAATTCTTATTATTTTAATACAAAATACCATCTAAAAAAATAGATATAAGGATTATATATATTTTTAAAATTTACAGGGAAATCTATCAGGAACGAATAGTTCGTTTGTTTTTATGCTTTTTTCCTCTTTTAAGAGCAAATCCAATGCTGTCAAGCATGTTGGCACAGCTTTATTTTGCTCATAATAGTATGATTTTGTTAAAATATAACAATATTGCTCTAATAAAAATCGTGTTATAATATGTTTGTGTGATAAATCAATGATTAGAAGAATGTAGCATAGGTTGTTTTCTTGTCTTGGGGTTAGTGCCCCATGTTTTATAGAATAAGCAAAGAAAAAAAAAAGACAATAATTATTTTCATTGTCAAATATGACATTATATTTAACAATATGGCAAATTTTGTCATGAATGAAGTTGGTCATTGGAGTGCAATTATTTTGAGATATCATTATAATATAATAATGCGTATTTATATATCTGGTGCATTAAACTTGCTGTAATTTGTAAAAGACAAATGAACCGGGTTGTTTGCCGTCGTCTAATCATCACACGCTCCCTTTTCGAATCAAATAATCCCTCCAATTGACTAACCCGTGTTCATCTTCACAAAAGCTCGATCTCCTAATTGCACCATCAACCACCAACACCACCGCCGCGGCCGGAGTTCCAAGAAAACCCACACCGATTAGCGTCTTGAGCAGGGACAATCGTATCAAGAAGGTTCTTGCCACACCAGCCACCATGGCGTCGACAGAGCCCGTCATCGTATACCGTCGACGCAATCTTCGTCAGATTCAACAAGGTCGACTTGTTGCTAAACGTTATGCATTATCAACTTTAGACATTAATATTTCAGTCATGCGAAATCAGTTATTAAAAAATAAATATACTATATTTATTTATTTCAAACATAGTTTATAACGAACTCAAAATTATCATGTTTCGATAATGAAAACACACTTAAAATAAGATCCGAACATGACCAATTCCCACATAATCTTCATTTTTATTACATTATCTGGGATCCTGAAGTAATAAAATCCGTTCTCATTAGCCAGCGTATATGTTAGTCCATATTCGGTCCAGTGTCCCCGAGCTGCTATGCTCATAGACTTGAATGCCATCTTCCTCCCGATGAAGCATCTCACCAAACAGTCACTCCACTGATCCATCGCTTTGTTGAGAACAGAATCAGTCGGTTCGACAATGATATGCCATCCTCCGTACTAGGTTCATAATATGTTATCTTCATTTTTGCGTCTACGGGATTTGCAGTTACGGTCCGGTCTGGTGTGAGTGACCCCATTGTTCTGTGATGTTTACTTTGACCTACCCCTGCTAAAGCCCCTTCCTTGGTTCTTCTTGATCTGGTCCTGCACTTGTTTAAGTTCCTTGAGAGCCTTATCAAGCTCCCCTCGAGGCACCAACCTCTGATTTTTCTTGTGTTGGTAAAACCCCCAAATTTTTAGGGTTTGGTTCCACATTCTCCTTTGGGTATGTTCCAAAGCCAACAACAGCTATTGGCCTGGCCACACCATCTGATTCCTTCCTAGTATCGATCTCGCAATGTTCGATCGAAGAAACAAGATCAAATCTGGGTTCCATTGCAGCAATTCGTAGGCGGAGGGAAAGTTGGGTGTGAATAGCGATTTCTAGAGCAAATGTTGGTTTATACCTAAAAAAAGATCAACCCGCCTGCACACTTACATAACCCTTAGTCTCAAATAGGCCAAGTCACTAAATTAAAAACCACACTAACAACATCTAAGTTATGTTTTGATTGGAAATATTAATAAACGAAGAAAAATGTATCCCTATTCAGTTTTCAGAGCTTTTAGTTATATCTCTTCCATGTGGTTGAAGTTGTCCATTCAGCAACCATAACCGACTGATCAGAAACCTCATCATAACGGAAAGGATATTGTACAATATTATATCCGTCTCGTTCAAATTATAACGGTTTGATCGGATATGATAATTTATGTGTACGTTGAATTAATAAATAATGGTAATTTTATCCTTATGAGTGTGCGAGATAAAGGAATAAAAAAAAGAAGAAAACAAAATAATGTTGGATGGTATGTCGTGATATAAAGTAAGGATGGTTAAGTATTTTTATATGAAAAAATTGATAAATAAATAAAAATTATAATTTAAATATAATAATAAAAAAATAATATATGAGAGGTGGGGAGCAGTACCATTTATACCTGATATCCATGATGTGGAGCACATAATCCCACCAATGGACCACCAGCAACTTGAACCTTAAAGTTGGTTATAAGGTCAAGAGAGTTGCCAACTTTTCATTCCAAATTTGGGACCAAAAGAGGTTAATATTCACAAGCAAAAGAACACAGAAATTGATGAGGGAGAGCAAACAAACCATATGCACTTGTTTATTGTTATAGTGACTTTGTCTGGAATCTCTATTTAATAAATTTGCACCAAAGTTTTTGTACTACCTTTAATTGGGACCTCTGCCCAATTCAATTGGGCTTGCCTGGCTATCCCCCTTCTTGTATTTGTACCATGATGTGCCCTCCACATAAAGCAAGTCCAAAAGGTCATGGACCCATGGTACTTCAATTTGTTGTTTTTTTAATCTAGCTTTTGTTAGCATTGTTATTTGCTTTATTTGGTCCAAGTATTAATCAATTGATACCAAAGCTGGATGAGCTATACGAATAGGGGAGACCCAAAGGCTAAAGGTTAACCTATCTTAACAAATAGACCACAACACCAAAAACAGTTTTTGTGGAGTGTCTAGAATTGAGGCCTTTAAGTTCGTGTTTTTTTTTATACTGTATTTTGTTACAATGAGAACATAAGGAAACAATATTTTTACTATTTTCAATATGGATATGATGCGTAGATTTGGAGAACAGGAACACCTAGTTATCGAAGGTTATATATAGAATTTAATACAACCAGAAAAGTAATGACCATCTCTTTTATGCATATGCATTCAGTACATAGAGTTGAGACTTAATTAACACAAAGAAAACATTCCCCACTGCTACAAATATCCTCCGTGTGTCAAATAATACTGTTGATAGTACAGTCCACTTGGTGTCTTCTACATGACCAAGTCATTCTTACAATAAAAACCTGACAAATGTTCATAAAAAATGAAAATATTTTATTATAAATACACTCACATATTAGTTTAGAGAATAAGTTTTTTGAGATCATATTCCATGGTTATTTGACTGGATCTAGAATCAATTATTGATTTAACCATCACAGTTTGTCCTTGAGGTCTCCATTTCGGACCGTTTAATCAGTCTGTTACTTCCTTTTTGTGATAGCAGGTGCAAGATATTTAGTTAGACCTGAAGTCATAAACAGTCACCACCACTAAAACACCCGGACTCACGAACCGGATTTTCTACCCGTTGAACGACTTCTCTACCCCAACAAATACCATTACGATGTTCTGGGTCTGAGAGATTAGTATTGGTATATGATTCTGACGGATCAACAAGCCCACCGACGAAACAAAGGGCATGATTGGTGAGACTTGAGACTTGAAATTTGAGAGGGACATTTAACACTTGAGCAGTAGAATAGTAGTGTCAAGTGGAGGGCAAAGAGAAGGCCTTGTGGTTGTACTAGCCACTAGTATGACAAATGATTATGAGTACTTGGCACTTACTTTACAAGTTATGTCACCAAAGTGTACTCCACAAGTGTACATTCTAACATTACCCTTGGATTAATCAACAACTGCTAAACTTGTAGGGATGACTTCGTTTAAGATTGAACACAGAAATATTACATCAGAAAGACATTTGGTCATTCAACGATGTAGTATGAGTAGTGGAATGATACAGTTTACTCCCTTTGCAGTTTACCTCCTCCATTTTAAATTAATTCAAACATTATGATCTAACATATATATATTAAATTTATATAAGAAGATTTTTCTGATACTTGGGTTTATTATACAATTGAAATGAGGAGCTTATAAAATGTACCTTTATACATTGATTTCATATTTTTTTTATGTGAAACAATAACATTAACTTTTAATTTTATTTAAAACAATCTGAATAAACAAAAAATTTTAAAAATATATATCATAATATATATATATATATCTAATATCAAATCAACGATTCAAATTAAAATAATCTAACTCCAACCATTAAGATCAAAACCACTATTTTCCACGGTTTCCCCTTTTTTGGTCTCGCTCATCATCAAGCCTCCAACGGCTTTCTAGCTTCTCTCCAGTACCGCTCACCCTCAATCTGTCCCTATCTCCCCCCATCCATGTTCCTCCCTCCCTCCCCATATATAAAACCACTTCGATCGCGCCGATTCGACACAGATCGATCGAATTCCGATCTGATTGGAACTCGATGAGCGTTTCAGGAATCGTGGTTGTCTCTTCTTGTCTTTTTAATCTCTAGGTTTTTGTTGGATTTGATATATTCGTGATTGGAAAGGGAGGTTTCGAGGAGGAGGAGGAGGAGAGAGTTGGGGGCTGACAGAAGAGAGTGAGCACAAACTGGTTGATTGTACATTTAACAGAAGAAAACATACGAGATCTCATCACGCTGCAAAGAAAGGGAGAGAGCGATATGCAATGGTACAGTTGGCTGTGTTTGTGCTCACCTCTCTTCCGTCAGCTGGTATTTAAACCTTACTACTCAGTTGATGGATATAATTTATTTCATAAATGATTTATTTTTGATTTATTTTCTTTGTGGTTAACTGCTAATCATTTAATAATTCTTGATGGAGTGCTGTCACTGATTTGTACTGTGAACTTGAAGGTGTACGTATCAGCTGGAAGAATTCGATCAAATAATGTTTCCATTTTCCCTAATTAACATGTTTTCAGGGATTAGTTTTGAGGCTAATCGGGCTGTAGTTATCACTAAACTACCTCATTGACTCATTGTTAAATATATATTCTTAATCTTTTAACATCCATTTAGATTTTTTTTTTTAGAATTGGTTACTCCGCACATATAATCGCAACTTTTGGATCTTCTTTGATTCAGTCCAATCATTCCTTAAAAAAAAAATATTTAGGTGATAGCTGATTTGATCTTCTAAGTATTTCTACCTCTGAAGAAAGAGTGTTTTTTCTAATACAAATGTTTTTCAATTTTGTTTAAAGTATGTCTAGTTGAAGATCATTTGATATATGTATCTAACCATTTCTATTTTCCTTTTTTTTTTCAAGCTACAATTCATGCTCGGAAGTGCTGGTCGGGTTATGCTTCTACTTGTGGTACTTCCTTTTTTTGAAGTCCACGATCTAATTGTTGTTATCTTATTATTATATACTCCCTCTGTTCCATATTAGATGTAATAATTTGACCCGACAAGCAGTTTTATAATTACGTTGAATTTTTATGAAAATTGATGAAGAAATAATATTTTTTTAGTGATAGTGAGTTTTATTGTGACAGTTGAAAAAGGAGATAATAAAAATATTGTACCAGAAATGATTATTTTGATATTTTTTTATGTCAAAATTTATCAAATATGGTAATGTTGTACTCAAAATGAAAAGTGTTGTTGGATAGTGATTATTTTGGTAGTATTTTTTAGTGGTATGTTGTAAGAAATTGGGACTACTAAAAAGAAAAGTGCTCTATCTATATTGCGATAGTATTCAATTCTTACAACAATGCCAATTCGTATTGTTGTCCATCTCTTTTTTGACGAAAATACAATAACTAAAATTAAAAGTATACATAACCAGGAAAAAACTTAAAGATGCTGTGAAAAGGATCGCCTCTAGGAAAATTAGCCATGATTTAGAGTTAGATGAAAACCTCATTATTCCAAATATGGTAAGATTAGAGAAATTAGTTGGAACTGATAGTTCCGGTTGGATGGATGATAACGATATCCATGAAAATGGTTGGCTGAAAGTAATTTAAGAGTGCATAAAGGTTATAGGATAGTCATTTGGTTGATGATGTTGTATGGATGAGGTTGTTGGATAGTTAAAGTGGCAAAACGATTATGTGCATACAAAAAGACGTCCATAGTAAAGTTGTACGAAATACCGAATTTGTGAAATGTAAACTATGTATATAGTAACAGAATGAACATGGGAATAATGGCTAAATGGCACTCTAACTCTAAGAGAGGAAGATGAAGGCCTAAAAGGAGTTTGAAGGAATTAAACATCATAAAACTTATGGAAACGTTGGATAAAACAAGGGAATAAATCCATCTTACCTATAAATCTTGCCTCGTATAATAATATAGAACTCTGGTTTGTTGTTATTGATGCATGGTGATATCAAGAGAGGATTCACATTACATGGATAAGTGATATATCATATGATAACACCTTTGATCAAGGAGAAAATGATTGACATGTTTATTCCGTATTACATGACAGAAAATTTTATTAGTATGAGTCTAGGACATAACGTAATTACGTTCCTTCATAGATTTTCTGCCAAACTGATGTTGAATTATGTCTGTTAGCAACGAGAGTAATCTAGTTCCTTGGACAAGCTCAATAGTCAATATTCTATAATATCATTCCATCTTCAATCATAATTTATGTTTTCTTCGTTGAGATATGGTCAGTCAAGTATATCCTCGTACACCATTTGGGGTTTTTTTGGACCTTAAGTTTAATACGTATGTTCCTTTCCTAGTATTTTCGCAGTTTTGTTGAGAGCGACGACTTCGAGAAAACTTCTGTAACGATTTGGTATTTCTGCCTGAAGCAGAAGTATCTAGTTACATTTTCAGGATCATAATTTGCACATGCATGCTCTAATTCTACTGCTATCTTTTCGTTGTCTCTCTGTGCCCACAGTGGTCTGTGAATGCTGAAGTTCCTTGGTAGCCTTGTGCCATCATATAGCGCGGTGAATAGAATCTGAGGTACATAATCTCTTCCAACAAATGTGAAAAGCGTTGTATGATTCTTGAGGCATTTAATCCTTCTAACTCTTTGAGTATTTGTTAACAATGAATCTGATCAAGAGTCAATATGAACTGCTAGATTATTAGTATTTCTGTAGTATCTGGTGCTATTCTCTGAAGATGATAGATTACGGATTGATTGTGGCAAGCAATGCTGACTTGGAACCTTTCAGTAGTTTCAGTTCTTTCGACAAATTTTTTTTGGCGATTGAAGTCACTGTGATGCAATAATGGCCAATTCCTTATGTTCTGATTTGTTATCAAGCATCTCTCAGCAGAATTACCAGCCAATTAATCAGTCATTCATTCTGTGATTAGAATTCTTGTACTCATGTACTTGTTACTCTTCTAGAAGTTCAAATGCGTTACATTCAATGATTAATGGGTCTACATATATCAGAGCAGCAACCTAACGGCTCTTTTTACACTGATTTGCTCTATTTACAGCAACTAAGACAGTGCGTGAACAAATATAACTAAAATGGAAATGATCAATTTGAGAATAACTAAAGGAATGTAAGAACTTGATCAATGGCTAGAGCTTTCCTTGATTTGAGTCTCCCGTCAATATACGTGGCCTTTATTTTACTTTTATAATCTGGTGAAACACCTTGAATCATAGTGCTTTTGGAAGAATTTAAGGCTTGAAATTAGTTCTATTCTCCATGTGCTGGAACTTCCTGATTCGACTGACCGATTCTTGTCTCATCAGAAAATGGTGTTCTTCAGGTTCAGGAATGGGCAACTGTTGTTTTTTTTTTTTTTTTTGTACCATGAGGATGTGATCCCAAAGGGTGGAGGTGGTTTTTCTAACGGCTCTGACGGAGTCGTGTCTTGGTATCAAGCTTTCTATCCTTTCAGCTGAATTGTCCGGAAACAATACTTTTTTAAGTGGTAGCGCCAAAACTGCAACTCAACCCAAGATGATCTAAACAGTGCAGGACCAAACGTAAGTTTACATGATTATAAATGGAATCCTGTTTTGAGTCTCATTTTTATCTTTGGGGTCGCCCCTAGTCCTGAATTGGATTTTCCGGAGGTATGTGGATTGCTTCAATTTGTGGTATACTTACCCTATTCCGATTCAATTTGTGGTATACTTTTGTTCCGATTCAATTTGCGGTATACTTCAAGGTCGTGTTCTCTAGTTTTGACCATGAGAAGTCCATTTCTTAGCCATGCTGCTTTCTGTCTTAGTTCCGAGTTTGGGAATGGATTCGCAGTGTAAGCTCATAATTTGTTTATGAGCTATCTTTAAATGGTTGGTCTTATAGGACTTCTTCCACTGCTGATTATGGGTGAATGTTGCAGGTGCTTTGCTGCTGTTATACATGCGGAACATATAGGAGCTGGGTTAATCATATTATTGTGGCAGACTTAATAGTAGCATTTAGCTATTTGTATCTTTTCGCTTGAAATTTTGGCGCCTGAACGAAAGTGTTGCTTGCTTTAGCTGTGTGTTTTATGGAATAGATGTTATGCAGTATTCTCCTCTCTCTATTCTCTACATATTTTCATTCTAATCAACCCTTTTCTGCCCCTGCTTCACTTCTTCACTGCTTCACTTCATTGATCAAAAATAGATAGGAGTGCTTTGTTTTTGAAATTGCCTCATCCGTTTTAACATATTTGCCAACAGTGAAAAAGTTGCAAGGGTTCCAAATTGTTCGAATCGGTTTCTGTTTCACATGCTTGACAGTAGCCAACCAAAGAGCCACTCGGTGGCACATTGGTCAGCATCACGTACATTGAGATGATCACGATCTGAAGTGAGAAGACGATCTTCGATCACGCAGAGTCAGTATGTAATAACCCATGCCAGAGCATGTTCGTGGAGAAGGATTTGAATGTCCTGGTTTTCCTTTTCGAGGAGATCGGCGTCATAGCAGAACAAAGGTTTCAAGGGAGGAAGCATCGACATAAGATTAAGTGGCCATTATTCCCAAGGACAAACGTTTCTATGTTGACTTAAAAGCAGAAACCATATCGCCCTACATTGTCAGAACGGCACAGATGTATATGAAGTTGGATGCAAACATGCATTATCAAAATCATCATCAATGGCTTTCTACCAGTGAAATAGGTCGATTTCCAGTTCAGATGTCAAAAGACATTATTACAAGCAGTACCTACTAGTTTCTTCCCGCTCAGCAACATTGCACTGAGTTGCAACATTGGGTGGCTGTTTTCTGTAGGAAATAAGCTGATGTCACTATGGTCCATGAGTAACTAAGACGAGTTTTTCAGAACCCACTCGACCAGGGTGGATACACCGAATCCAGTTGCTGCTCGCTTCTTGTCATTCCAAACAGGTCCGGCCATGTCGATATGCATCCATTGGACCTTCTCATCTACAAACTGCACGAAAAGCTTCTCCTTGGTCAGAAATTGAATTTGTTTCTACCAAACTGAACTTTAAACGGGTATCATATAAATCAAAAATTGTCGCAAGCTGCTGCTTGAACCCCAATACCCTTTTGGCCACTGTGCTGTCAGCTCATCAGGGCCACCATCACCAATCTCCCAGTTCATGGCCATGGCCACGTTATTGGCGCCTGTAGCTACAGCAAATCTGCCTGTTGCCAGCCACTATCGCCAATCGCCAATCGCCACAATCAAGCCACCATGCATAAAAGTTGTTTATTTGGGTTTCAAGCAGTTCTTTTTCTAATACTTCGGCCAATGACAACCAAAAGAACTCACAAGAAAAGCGGGCAGATTAATTTATGGTCCTATGAAGGAAATTCCTAATCCTTGCTCTATTTTTAAAACATTACTGACTTTCAAAAAGTTCCAGGACTAGCGGAATCACAAGTTACGAAAATACAATACCTGCTTCAGGAACAGAGCTGCAGTGATGGCACCACCTTGGCGAGCTCCAGTGTTCAGCATATCAGCAACTCCTGATTTCATGAACTCCCAGTAACTTTCTTCAAGTGGCATCCGCCAAAGCTTCTCTCCACTGATCTCAGAGGCTGTTAGCACCTCTTGCGCAAGCTCATCACTAGGAGTAAAGAAACCTACAGACCCCAAAACAAAATAGACCAAGATGCTTATATCGCTTGATGACAACCAAGGACTTCCACTACTCAACACTAACACAAAGTTTTCATATCAAGATCATATCATCTTCTAGTTCTAGCCTTGTATGTCAAATGAGATACATTCATGGCACAGGCACTTGTGAAAAGAGGTCCATCAAAAGGTAGGAGTCAGCCTCTTGATGGGCGAATGAAGGTCGTCTAAGACGGTTTGGCCGCAATGGCTCGAACGCAATGTGAGTCTACCTATACTATTGAGAAGAAATTTGATTTGACAGCATGGGTTTAAAGAATTACATTTAGCAGCACCAGCAACCACAGTTAGATATCATGGGAGCAGAGGTCCACATATGTTACCTGCAATTGAAGGCCCCAACGCAACAACACAAGCTCCGGTTAATGTTGCTATATCGATTATCTGCACAAGACAAAAATAAGGAAAAGAGGAAAGTGTCATCAGATTAAAGAAGTTCACCACGGTAACTCTTCCGCTGAAAATTATTTACAAAAAGAAACAAGTAACTCTCATTAGAAAATAAGAAAATAAGCATGCGCTGCAGTTGCTGGTGTGCATCCAAAATGTAATCCCAGAAAACCTTGAGCTTTTTAACTTTAAGAGTTTGTTTTGAAAAGGAATTCCCTTGGTAAACCGAATAACCCGTAAACCCGGAAAACCTTTTAAGTCAGTTTTCGCTGACGAGTTCATCACCACAAAGTAGCTCGGCACTCAGCGGATGGGTTTTAATCCCCTGACCTCTCCTCACATTGGAGGAGTTAGGCTGATTCGCTTACCATGTGGGGTGGGATGATCCCCTACTTTAAGAGTTTGTTTTCCTACAAAGAATCCATGAACCGTATCAAAAATATTTTTAACAGCATTTACCAGCTTGGATGATCACCCTTCAAGTAAGGAACTTCTTTGTTTTTTTTTTCCCTTCCCCTTTACCTCTTGCTTTCAATTTTCCAGCAATATTTCAGGGATTAACAGAAATCATAAGACAAACTATTCAAGTACAAATCTTTGTTCATCATTCCGTGAACCTCGTGGGCAAAAGCATGTTATCAGTACCATGGTTTAGTAGGAAATCTTGACAAAAACGAAAATATTTTTACATGCCTGTCATCAGAATATTTTCTTTCTTAATACAATCAGAGAGAAGCCAATCTAATCATGCATCAGAAGTAAATGTTACTTGAAAATGAGAAGCGGACCAATACCTTTTCAGCACCTCGTTTACATGTATAAACTAGAGCATCAGCAAGTGTAAGTCTGCCTTCCGCATCAGTATTGTTAACCTGGAACAGAGAAACGAACATGTGGTTCGAGTGTAAGAAATTCATGCATTACTGAAAACAGATTCAAGTCATTACAAGAAAATTAAGAAATCATGCTTTATGCTGCCATGGAACAACCTTGGCGGCATTGCCCCCAAACCACCCAATCCAGTTGTAGGCAACCCTCTAAAGCGTTCTGTCCTCTCAATACTTAGGGAAAAACCAATGCAACTCTAGTTGGTTATCAGCGGTCCTAGGCTATGCTAGGTTGTCCTCAGGCAGAAGTCTTAATTCAACTTGTTTGGCTTAGGATCAAGATATCTCCATTTATACATTTGAATTATACACGATTCTCACTTTTCTTCTTGTCAACTTTCATTTGGTCTTAAATAGCAAAACCTCGTCAGGTTAAGATTTGTGCAATATCCAATAGCCTCGGGTTTATCTATATGCTACAATGTGGCCCATAATCCTGGCCAACCTAATAATCTTTAGAACATGTGGAACGAGACAATTCAGGAAAGCTGAAAATCAACAATGAAATTATGTAGATGATTTCCAAACTATTATTTACCTCTATTGTCTTCCCATTTGAAGCAGTTACAACATCCCCGGGCCTCATGCCAGTTCCACTAATCATGTTCTCACAAGCAGCAACAACAAAGTGAACCTGTGCAAACATAGCTTCAGTCATCCCTCAAGCGTATTATTTAGGCAAGTACCGAGAAGATATTGAAACAACAAAAGCATAGTGCAACATGAAACAGACCAGCTAAGGGTTTTGTGGATAATACAAAGTACAAATACGAGCCTAAACATATTGCAAGATGCAAGGGGAAAAGGAACGGAGCGGGGAATGAATGGAACAATGAAACACAATGTATGCAGCTTGCCTCAACTCCCGGAGGTTTGATTTGACTAATAGCTTTTGCCGCACCTAAAACTGCAGCAGATCCTCCCATATCGAACTTCATTAACTCAATCGAACAGCCTGGTCCAGTTTTGATGTTGTAACCACCACTAGAAACATCAAACGTGATTATTTTAGACTTTAGAGCAATGAACACTAAGAGGAAAAAGTTCATGAATAATTCTTTCATCAACATAATAGTTGAGATCCTACTAACTCGTAGATGGTTGAAGGGACCATGCAAAGATCAATAGCTGGAAGTTATACAAACCTATCAAAAGTTAATCCCTTCCCGACGATCCCAAGTTTTGCTTTAACTGAGCCACTTGGTGGTTTGTAGCATAAGTGGATGAAATGAGGAGGATTTGCCGAAGCTTCAGCAACTCCGAGGTAGGAACCCATTTTCAATTCTTTGCATTCTTCCACGGTCAATATATTTGCAGTCATAACATCGCTGAATGTCGATGCAATCTTTGAGGCCTCTGCGGCAAGTGCCCCTATGTGTTGAAGCCATCACAGTTAGCAGCATAACCCATCAATAGAGAACAAAGACCTTATGAAGTTCAAAAATGATGATACAAAGGCATAATAAGACATGAAAAACTTATTTATAAAAAATATTGTTGTAAAAAAAGACATGAAAGGCTCAGTCAATAAGCAAGTGCTCTTATACTAACCCGGGGTGAGCACATTAGCAGGAGCATTTACAAGCTCCTTTCCAAGAATAACCCCAGAGCAAACATCTTGCACAAACTTAAGCTTCCGCTCTAACTCTGACCCGGTTCCAAGACCAATGATATCCAACGATTTAAGAGTCGGGGTCTTCGACTCTGACTTAAACCTATTATCCTCATATATCCCAAGAATCATACCTATAATAATAAGAGAAATTCCAATAGTTTAGTTCCCACATAATGTAACTCAGTACCCGTGCCGCTTACACAAGTGATGTGATAATTACCAGATGCCACAGCAGTGAGAGTGTTTAGCTTGGATTCGGACGACAATCCCTCTGTAGAAGCAAGAGCAATGGCTACATTGCTCGCTTGTGCAGTCTTTGCAGCTACAGCAACGGCTTCACCGAGTCCTCGAAGTGCCGACACGGAAGAAGTCTGGTTTCCAAGGCCGATCAAGCCAACCCTTTTAGTCCCAAGGCCAGGAAGTCTTAGCACAGTAGACTGGCCAGCCTTCCCACTGAAATCTTCCTCTGCAGAAACTTCAGCCAACACACCACCGAGCTTGGAATCTAGCTTCTTCAAGATGGAGTTTTGGAACTTCGAGTTCTCGTCCTTGGCTAAATCCTTCTCTAAGACACCGACAACCAACAAGTCCCCTTTCCACTCCACCACGTCAACATCTTTCGCCGCAAGTGATATCTTCATTCAATTTTAACATTTAAGGCAAGGATGATTCAGAACACACCAAAGACTGGGTACAGTTTGAATACATTAAGCATAAACTGGGCAAATTATAATCATTTGTATAGAGTAAAAAAATCTGATCCAGAGTCTTATCTGACAAAGGTAAAGTTTGTCTCCGTTCCCGAGATTATGGAAGACACAACCAAATTACTTGCCATGGGAGTCCGATCAACCAACCTAACCTCGATAGTTACACACTTGCCCAAGTTCATTAGTCATACTAACACAAAAGCAGAACTCCATACTTCCTAGCAAATCATATAAGACCATGACAATAACATGATACCTGAATTCGATCATTCCTAAAGCAACAACAACTGAGGTGCTCTTGTCATGGACAGAGTCTGGCCAGGGCGGATATACGCAATCTTACCAGTACAATGGCGAGATTGTTTCCCAACAATTTTTCCCCAACCAGAAAAGCTTTAAAAGCCAGTTTTCACACCAGTATTGTGATGATTTATGATTGAAGCAAACCATCAAGCATTACAAATGCTTTAAGATAGCGCATATGGAACATCCAACATTAGATTGAATTAAAATGTCCATTGAAAAGATCTGAAATCATAGATGCCCAAAAAGATCAAACTTGAAACAAGCCATTAGACAGAATAATCAACACACACAACGAAGAAACACATCAAGTTGGGTAAAACCCATAGAAATCCACCTTAAGTGGTTGGATATCAACGGGGTAAGTGAGCCCCAAATTGGCACAACCAGCCATCAGCTCCTCACACTAAATACCAAAAACCCAGAAGGGTTTTGACACAGACAAGAAACCAAGAACTGGGATTGGCTTCAATTTTGTGATGGTCGAGGAGGATGCAATAATGGGTACTGCCATTTCTGCAAGGTTAGGTTTCTCTGTATTTATAAGAGGTGAGTGAGGTGAGGTGAGGGGACTGATGATCTTCATTTTCTTCATCCCTATGAATGAAACAAGCGTGTGATCCCACTCTATCTGGTCCACTCTCCTGTTTTGGGCAAATTCGCATTGGAAAAAGGAACTCTCAAGGCACCGCAAAGCATTTCCGTCTCATTTGATGGCCCGTTTGGTTTCCAGGAATGAATGGGTGAATTGGGAGTTGGGACACACTTCAAGTTCAACCCCCACAAAGGCCCGAACACGAGAATTTCCTCATAGTCTATTTGCTGACTAGTTACCCACCCCATTGAATAGGTATAGAGTATTCAATGTGAAGTCGAATTCCATCTTAAACCAGGATTTTGATTCCGGAGCCTGACCCCAGTATTAGTTGATTCGGGCACAAAAAGGAATGGACAAGCTTCCCAAAATCAAGGTTGGAGATAGAACAAAATTAAAAATATAATAAAATAAAATAGAATTTAAAATAATAAATATTTAATTTAATTTAAGTTCAAATCAGTATTTTACAATTAAAATTAAAATTCATTTTAAATATAATTATTGTATTCCATTCCGACTTTACCAACCAAACAAGCTATATGCAAAAATAATTTTAGTTAAATCAAATCAACAAAACAAATTCATTTTTAATTTTATTGATAAACAGTTCATTCATTCCAATAACGTTACCCAACAAGTAAGATGAAATATAATAATTTACTCCATTTCGACCTTCATTTCAATAGAATATCATATTTCATTTCATTCTCCGAACGTAACAGAACATCCACAATGGTGATGTGAAAAAGCAATCTCCAAACTCTAAAAATATGTTGTAGAGAGTGAAAAACGAAGGATATAAAAAATACAAGAGACTCACCCAAAACTAATCTGTACAATGGTTCTGAAAATAATCAATGAAAATAAGAACAGAGATATAATAAGTGGGGGCCGTGCGCATGAGCTTTTGAGATTCTCAAAGCAGAATTTTGTCAATGGAGCTCCAATTAAAGATTCATTAAATTTTGAGCGAGTTCCATGTGCACCATTGTGGAAAGAATTTGGTTTTTGAACTTCTAAAATCAGAGTTTTGTTGGATATAGAGAGTGAAAACTCCATCGTTGTGGATGCTCTAAGCTTCTCTTTGAGTGCCTTCCTTTTTGTTCGATTGAGTTAAATAAGTTGTTTTTGAATTTTAAAGTTAACTTTGAGATCACATATTTTCCCCATCCCAAATTAATAGTAACATTACATCATCATTATATTACTCAACATGTATTTTGAAAAGTTTTCTTATTCGTTTTAACGATGTAAAAAACATATATCACTAGTTCAGCATTGAATTACGTAACTTAAAGTATCATTAATGTTTTATGATATTTTTACGTAAAACAATATTTGATTGTCCAGTAGATGATTCGTAGCATGAACAATTTTATTATTTACATCACTCAATGTTGTAATTAATTCCAGACGAACAAAGCATAATTTATTAATTAAATTTTTTATTTTTTTACACTATTCAATACAATGTCACAAATTACATCACTCACACATGATTCAAATATGTTATCAATTTGATCCGAATTCAGTCCAAGAATCTGATAAATCTGAATATCATAATCAAACAACGATCAACACGAACAATAAATGAAACAATAACACGCAAGATTTTAACGTGGGGAGAACCAGATTGCTGGGAGAAAAAACCCACAAGAAACAATTCACTAATCAAATCACACGATTATAACAATTGTCTTTCTCTATCTCTTAATCTCTCTTGTGTTTTACTCAAATCCTAAAAAAATATTTCACAATCTCTACGACAACAGTAGAAAGTCTTTGACTTTAGTTCTATATCTCATCATCACAGAAAACCCAAATAAATATGATATAGACAAAAATAAAATAAAAGGTAAAACACAAAGATTTTCTCGCTATGAGCTCGCATGGCCATGTTACCCCTCGCACGGCCAGTGCTAGGCCGTAGTTCGAGCATCCTGATCTCCTATCACAATAGGCCGTGTTCCACCACGCACGGTCGTTTCTTCTTCTGCGTTTTCTGAGACAAACTCCAACAATCTCTTCTTTTTTCGAAGAAAACTTGAATGCCCGTTTAATCTTCTCGAAACACCCAAATTGAGTTAACCACCTCGTATCCCACTCGAGCACAACCTTGCATCCCCATTCTTGTGATACGGGTGCTCCACCACACTTTTCATTATTAGGAATTTGAGACCTTAAAGAAGAGATTTATCACCTTTACTTCTGCATTCGACACCCATCTTTACCGATCAGATATCCCCGATGATGGTCTATCACCCTTAATCGTATATGTCATCCCTTGATTTTTGGCACCTGTACCGCTCGTGCTACCATAGTCCTTCGTTGTCTGCACATCTCGTGTCAAACGCCACACACGTAATCTAGATTTCACAATCTTAGCTCCATAAAATCCAATAGCCCCCAATGATTGATTGGAACTATAACATCTATACGCGAACCCCTTGAGAACATGTCACATGATCCATGCCTTGGCATCTTGATGTTCCAACGTTGGCTTCCATCTCGATTCTTGTACTACTATCCTTGAAGCACTGTTTCCACAACTACATTCATCACAACCGTGTTTCGAATCAACCTTAACTAATTGTCACCCTTTTGAGCCTTCATGACGACTATGAAATCAGATTTTTTCTCATACTAGGAACAAATTTAACACCTTCCAAGGTACGAACAGTCTCATCAAACACTTGATCTTGACTGAACCTATTCTAAGGACGTTGTATATCTCATAATTATCCATCTGTATTGTACTTTCAATATTCAATACAAACTTATGTAACAGATTCCTACTCTGACAGACATAAAAAGAACATCCTGAATCAATAAGCCAATCAAAATTGATATCTTTTCCTGTCATAGAATCTTCCTGGAGATCCGATGAATCTGAGATCATGTAGAGCTCTCCATCCTCGTCGTGGTTCCCTTCTGTCTCATTTGTAAAACTAGACTTTCTTCCTCTATTCTTGTTCTCCGAAACCTGCATCGCGTAGTGCCTTATCTGATGGCACTTATAGCACTATACCTCAGTCTTGTCTTTAGTCCTTCTCTTGGACTTGAACCTCAGTACTAAGCCTTCTCCATTGTTGATCGGAATCAGGTTTAACTTACTCGCATCAAGCACCAGTAAAAATCACATTCTTAACCTTCAAATCGTCTCTCTCGACTTCAATAAGATCAAAGTCTGATCTTCCAGATCTCCCTTCACTTCTAAACATGTTAACTAAGTGACCAACCTGTTGAACACTAGTATAAGATATTTCGAGTTTGTTCCTCTCTTTATCTTCATATCAAACAAGTACATCTTCAAGAAGAGTTTATTTGATAACGATTTTGACATACAAATCTTCTCCAGCTTCTCCCATAACACTTTGGGAGAAGTCTCCGAAAAACCATGGTATTTCACCTGTGGCACGAGACTCAAGTGAATCATAGTTGTCGCCACTCCTCCATTTCCTCCCAAGCTTCCTTTTTCATGTCAATGGGCATTTCGTCTTTAAGTGTCTTTGATATTTCTTGTCGGTCCAAGATATCCTTGATCGAACTCTATCAGATACTGAAGTTCGTCTTCCTAGTTCGGCTTAATCTCGAACTTTATTGTATTCACCATTTTCTTGTTTACGCAACTTGCCAACTCTAAAAGCTTCAATCTTTACCAAAGGTCCAATTTTTATATCAAAGATTCGAATTTTCCTCTCGATGACGCAACCTAGAGGTTTGATACCAATTGTTACAAATTTAACCCTAGAATTTGATGGATCTGAATAGCACAATCAAGTAATAATGAACAAGAACAAGAAATAAAGCAATAACATACAAGATTTTTAACGTGTAGAAAGCTCAATTGTCGGCAGAAAAAAACCCCATAGGAAATAATTTTACTAACCGAATCACACTATTACAATGATCGTCTCTCTCTATCTCTCATCTTTTTTGTGTTTTACTCAAACCCTATAGAAAGTTTCTTACAATCTTTATGAAAATCCTAGAAAGTATCTTACTTTCATTTTGTATCTCATCGTCACTGAAAATCCTAATACATACCCAAATAAAATAGAAAATAAAAACAGGGAGATTTTCTAACCATGGGCTAGCACGGTCGTGTTTTGAGCATCGTGATCTCCCACCATACACGGTCGTGTTCCACCACGTACGGTCGTGTCTTCATCTGTATGTTCTGAGGCGAACTCTAATAAAATTTATAACCTAAAACTATTGGAGTATTAATGGTCAAAGATTTTTTTTAAGAAAACGATGCTTGATCGTGCGATATAAATCATATCCCTCCACAATATGTTTATCCCAAAGCCTAGGTTGGTAACATAGCTGGTAACTTTTCTTCTGAAAGCAAACACTGTATTTTTTCCATCAACATCCTATTCATCTTTTCTGCAACACCATTGAGCTGAGGCATCTTCGGAAGACTCATCTGATGTGGGACTCTTCGCCTCCATTGTCGGAGAGCACACATTTGAGTTTCTTTTAGGATTGTCTTTTAACCAATGCATGATACTTCTTGAACATCAAGAGCACTTGATCTTTGGTCTATAGAGCATAGACCCAAAGCTTTCTGGAATGATCGCCAATAAAGATCACAAAGTAAGAGGCTCCTCCTCTAGTCTTCACCTTTAATTTTCCCCACACATCTATATGAACCAACTCTAATAAATCTGTCTTCCTTGAAGATGGAAGGCTTTCGAATGAAACTCTATTCTGCTTCCCAGCCAAACAATATGGACATGTCTCTAACTTATCGTGTTTGAGCTCTGGAAGAACGCCCTTCTTCGTCAAGCATCCCATTTCTTTCTTACTCATACAGTGCGCATGTATTGTGTCAAACAGTGTATTTGAAGGTTTGATGAATGTTCATACGTACTATTTGTAATCGTGTAGGCACACTGTTTTGAAACTTATGGCTTGCTAATGATCGGGGATGTAAATTCATCCCTAGAAAAGCAACATCATCAATCTAGATGGTCATTTGTACCTTTAATGTTTGTCCTGTTTTCTTCACTTGTCTCCTTCATCTTCAGAAGTAAAATTCTTTCATTGCTGTTCTCTTTTCTTTAGTGGATTTCATTTTACCACTTTATTTATTGCTTTTGATGCTCCTACAATTCAGAAACCACATCAAAATTATAGATGGCATTTTTATAAACTCAGATAACCTCAATCTCTCTACAATGGCTAAAGGGACTTTCATTTTCATCGTCTCGTTGCTACTTTCTTTTCTCTTAATCTGCATTCGCGGTAAGCAATCGCTTGCTTCAAGGAAGCTTGTAGACACAATATGACTACTTCTCGTTACATTTTTAA
This sequence comes from Drosera capensis, assembly GCA_001925005.1. Lineage (NCBI taxonomy): Eukaryota > Viridiplantae > Streptophyta > Magnoliopsida > Caryophyllales > Droseraceae > Drosera > Drosera capensis. The sequence goes on from LIEC01006650.1 coordinate 23,730, forward strand.
TCCTACGAATCCCAGTACTAATCCTCGTCTAATCATCATAACTATTCCCGGTACAAGTTTGGGAACTTGTTGTCATTGTTGTTGCGGTAGTTGTTATGATTGTTTTCTTCAACGGTGACTTCGATCGTCTTGTACATATTGTCGTCGGTAATGGTGGCGAAGCTTGATCTGATGGTGTCGAGTTTTATTTTTGTTGTGTGTTTATGTGAGTAATGGGTTTTTGTTCTGAGAAATGTGAGAATGTGAGGTGATGGGGTGACTCAGAAAAAGGGTGGATATTTTACAGTTTTATGAGTTGGTGGACGGTTGACAAATTATATGTAATGGGAATTATGTTTCCTTATTATATGTCTTGAAAAATATTTTGGGTTTTTTTTTTATAGTTTTTGGGAATTTTTCTCAAATATTTTATTTTAAATTTGAGATATTAACTTTTGATTATAATTATAGATATGACTTTTTAGATTTTTTTAACTTTTGATCAGATAATTATGTTAAATTAATATTGTCAAAATTTAATCTCGATCGTTCAATTCATAATCAAAGGTTATAAATTAATTGGATAAGATTCTATTGATTTAAGTAAAATGAAATTACTTGATTATCCATTGAATTATTAAATGACAATAATATCATATCATATCGTTCGTAATCGCAATGGTTTGTCGCGGTTTGCTACGCTTAAAAACTACTAGGTAATACGATATATACTAGAATACTGATACGTGCAACCCAAGGAATGAATAAAAATAATATAAATAAATAATATTAAACTTATCTATATAGATGAATGAATATTGAATATGATATTTTTTTTGATAAAGTCTTTCAAAATTTATTGTTTTATTATATTAAAAGATGATTTCATATATAAAACTATTAGAATTTCTTATAATTTATTTCTAGGTGAAAGATTTTACATATATAATTATTATATATTTTTATTGATCCAAATATTTTATGTTAAATTTGAGAGATTAACTTTTGATTATAATTATAGATGTGATTGTTCAAATTTTTTAAAATTTTGATCAAATAATAATATTAAATTTAATATCATAAAAATTTAATCTCGATTATTGAATTTATAATCAAAGGTCATAAATAAAATTCGATAAGATTTGATCTTTTTAGCAAACCACCAATCTTTTTACCTATCCAAAACCTCTCCCAAAAGAAAGCATGCTCAATCTCGCAGATCATGATGCTCCGCTGAAAAAAAGTCAAGATTTGTGAATATTATATTGAACGTTGTAATCTTGATAGTTTTCATATATGAGCATTGCAGCTCAGTTTATATTGTACTCAACTTATTGATCTCCATTAAGGGAAAACTAGTTCCATCCCCTGTTAAACCTAGTTTATCAGATACGTTTCAATAATTAAAATAAAAATAAGTGGACAAGGACAACAAAAATTTAGATATTTTAGTAAGAGAATTAGTCTAATGAATACGAAATGAACATAATCACATTCAGATTTTCCCGGGAACAAGTGGGTAGGGAATTATAGGAAAATAGCTTTTAGGAAATCAATGGGCGATGGATGTCAGAAGACATGAAACAGAGGACCAAATTATCTGCATATGGAACCAACTTGAGAACCAGCCAAAGATTATTGAGTCAACCGTTAAAGTCATACTAAAAATATGACTTGATAGCCCATTTAGTATGCGATTCTGCTAGTGAATAAAAGGGAGACGGATCTTCAGTACAAAAACCTTTGAAATCTGACACCTAAGATCATCATTCATCTCATCATCTCAGCTTAGCTAGGGTACTCTCATCGAGTGCGTGCGATTCATATATGTATAGAGTTTGGATTAGGATATCAACTTATATTAGAAATTCCATCTGTACTGTAGAGGATAAATAAAGATCATATAAATAAATAATATTTAATTTATTTATGTAGATTAATATATATTGAATCTGATATTTTTCTTTGATAAAATCTATTTTATTACACTAAAAGTCGATTTCATATCTTTCCTTTGTATGAGAAAAGTTAAAAGTTAGGATGAATTATGTATTGTAAACGCCAAGTTGAAGTGAGTAATGAAAATCGGTTTATTTCCAAAAGACGATTTCATAGATAAATTGTTAGAATTTCATTTAATTATCTTTTTATAAAAGATTTTACATATATAATTATTATAAAAATTTTATTTGATTCAAATATTTGAGTAAATTCCCATAGGATACATGTTTTACAAACTAATTCACATTTAATATGACTCGATAGAATATTTTCCATGTCATTTATTCCCCTTCAATACATTACATCGTCGTCCTCTTTTCCTCCGTCTCCTCCTTCACCAATTCGGGTTACTACTGCAGACTAAGAATTTCTGGTAATATAGATAGTGGACTGTTGGGTGGGGCTTTTAATGCTCTTGTTGGTTTTTGGCGCTCTATTGGAGCTTCTCAAGGTGCAAAAGCTGCTAGTACGTGAACCACTGATGTTTTTTCTTCGATATCTCATGCTAGTGACACCATCATGTCTTATGAGCATAGACAGCTACTTCATGACCTTCTTGGTGGCATGATATTTCTTGTGCAACAAGCAGCTTTCTTTGTTGATGTCGTGGTGGGCACTGAATCTAGTTAGGGTGTTTATGATTGCCTTGCTTTAAAGGAGCAAAGAAGACGTGGATTCTGCTATAGACCCCATATGGTTCATGCAATGTGTCGATATTATGTGAAACAGTGCGTGTGAAGATTTGATTGATTTTCACGAGTAACACAATTTATAACACTGGAGGAGGAGCACTGTTTGGAAACTTGTGATAGCAGCCTTGCTTTGTAGGAGCAAAGGAGACGTGGATTCTGCTGTGGACCCCATATGGTTCATGTAGCGCGCATGTATTATGTCAAATAATATGTTTGAACATTTGATGAATGTTCAGACGTATTATTTATAATAGTGTAGGCGTATTGTTTTGAAACTTGTGGCTTGCTAATGATCGGGGATACAAATTCATCCCTAAAAAAAGCAACATCATAGAAATGGTTTGTCGCGGTTTGTCACATTTAAAATCTACTAGGAAATACAATATATATTAGAATACTGACCCTTGCAACCCAAGAAATTAATAAAAATAATATTAAACTTATATATAGAGATGAATGTATATTGAATTCGATATTTTTTTGATAAAATCTATCAAAAATTATTATTTTATTATATTAAAAGACGATTTCATATGTAAAACTATTAGAATTTCTTATAATTTATTTCGAGGTGAAACATTTTACAGATATAATTATTATATATTTTTATTGATCAAAATATCTTATGTTAAATTTGAGATATTAACTTTTGATTATAATTATAGATGCAATTGTTTGATTTTTTTTAAAATTTTGATCTAACAGTTATGTTAAATTTAATATCAAAAAAAATTTAACCTCGATTATTCAATTCATAACCAAAGGTCATAAATTAATTGTATAAGATTTTGTTACTTTAAATAAATAAAATTACTTGATTATCCATTAAAATATTTAAATGACAATAATATCCCATAATTATGTTTGTCATCGAAATGATTTTCCACGATTTTACCACAATTTGTTGCGTTTAAAAACAACTAAATAATATGATATATATTAAATTAGATTAAATTATTCTTCGTTAGTCAAATAATCCACAAATAAACATTGGGAACTCTGACCCCTCTCGCGTAATGGAAACAATACTTATGACTAGGAAGTCCATATAATACATTTGATATCTAGCATTTTGAACAAGGGAACCCTTCATATATAGGACATATGAGGTCATTATTTGAGGCTTAATTTGGTGATGGAATGATACCTAGAATTTAGTCGGGTCTTCGATATCAGGGACAATGGCTGCCGCTCTAACTGTGACCAGGGATAGAGTTAGGACTTAAGCATTGGGAGGCCAACGAGTATAACATGTGTTAGTATTTGTTTAAATAAATATAATAGTAATAATAATAAATAGAATACTAACTATTTTAATATTTCGTATTATTCCTTCTCAAGAAAATTATTAATTAGTATATGTTGTAAACTAGTAATATATGTTTATTAAGTATAGTACTTTTTCAAGTTACATGTGACAATATGTAAATAATCTATAGTTAAGATACTTTCTAAAAACAAATCTATAGTTAATATAGAAAGTTTTGAAGCATAATACTCCCTATGTCCTTTATTAAAAAAATATAATATTTTAACTTTTGAAAAACTTATTTTATCAATAAACAATGCGCAAATGAATTCTTTTATGACTCATAAAAATTTATCGGAAAATATACGTATAATCAACCAGTTTATTTTTTATAAAACTAAAAAGTAGTTATTTTAACATACACAGTTGTAAAGTTTTACTACCTGACAGTACTAACATAAGGGAAATTAAAGAAGCCAAAAAATATATAAAGAAGCAAAGATACCCCTACCACACAAACAAGATGCCAAAAATCTGGCCACACCCAAACTATCCCTATCTTATTTGAATGTTCTGAATCTCTGACCAATCTTCACCATTGATATCGATTTGCATCCTCTGGAGTGTAGTGAGATGCTGTAACCCAACTGGAAGAGTTGCAATGCCATGAACTCTACGCAAGCATAATACACGAAGACGATTGAGGGCATCCCATCTGACAGTGTCCAGCTGGTCGATGCATGCCTCCTCTCTAAACTCGATTCCTAACTCCTCGAGGGCGGTGAGATGGTTGATGGCAGCCAACGAAGAGCCAGTTGATCCCGCCAAGAACCCCAGTAATGTACGAAGCTTGGTCAAGTTTTCAACGCCTGAAGGCATGTGATCTAAACAGTCACAACCAATCAAGTCAAGGAATGTGAGGTTGGTCAGCGTAGAAATGTCTGCAGCTACGTGGGTTAACCTTCCACATCCCCTTAAATCAAGTTGTCTGAGGTTGGTTAACTTCGAGATGTCTGCGGTGATACTGACTAAGCTGCTGTTGTAGCTCAAGTCAAGATGCCTCAGGCTCGTCAACTTTTCTACTCCGGCTGGCACTTCTGTGAGATCAGTGCACCTTGTTACAATGAGAGTCAGCAGATTGAGGAGTTCTTGAACGGAGTCCGGGAGTGATTTGATGGACAGATCGACCAAGCTGAGATACCTCAAGTGAAGTAACTTGCATACAGAGCTCGGCACTGTTTGGATTCCTATCCTCCGTATTTTCAAAACCCTCAGACGTTTTAGACATGAATATAAACCATCGAAAAATGAGTCACTTACTACGATGGGATATCCCCGATCATTTCCGAAAAGCAAGGTTCTCAACGATCTTAAGGAAGACAAGCTGGGCTTGGACTCATCCCAGGTCAGGAAGAAACATAAATGACGAACGGCTTGATCAGGGTTCCTGCTGCCCCACTCAATGTACATAGTCTCCTCTCCAGCTACTCGTTGTGCTAAGTCGTGAATCAAATCATGCATCTTGCACGCCCAGATGTTGCCGAATTTATCTCTATTGACATCCTGGAAGAAGCATCTCTGCAGCAGTTGCATAAAATAATCGTGTCCTGCGTCTTCAAGACTCTGACCCAACGATGATGGAAAAACGAATCCCTGTGCTATCCATAGACGGACAAGTTCTTCCTTCCTAAAGGTATAGTCCTTAGGAAACACTGAACAATAAGCAAAACATTGCTTCAAAGGAGACCAGAGATGATTGTAGCTCAACTTCAGGACCTCCATGGTGGTGTCTACTTGGCCACCTATTCCACCCAACTCCTTGTCTTTTACAGCGAACCACGCCTCCTCTTCTCGACCGTATAAATAACTCGCCAAAGCTCGTATGGCAAGAGGAACATTCCCGCATTTCTCAACTATCTCTTTTCCTATCTTAACAAGGGACGGACTCTGCTGTTCTTGCCCGTGCTTGAATGCCAACTTCTCAAACAATGACCAGGACTTCTCCGCGGAGAGGCCTTTTAATTCATAACGAGGAATTCCATCTGTCATGATGTCTGCAACAATGTGTGAGCGGGTAGTCACCAAAATCCTACTTCCCTTGTCGCAGCCCACCAAGAGGCGTCTTAGCTTAAGCCATTCCTCGCGGCTTTCATTCCACACGTCATCCAAGACAAGCAAGTATTTCTTGTTGCAAACTACTTCTCGTAACTTAGATTGCAGTTGGTCGAG
>LIEC01006652.1:8885-36741 GCA_001925005.1 Drosera capensis
CCCCCCCTCTGGAGTTATGATTTAGGGCTTCCAAGGTGTAACTCATAATTTAGACCCCTTAAGCTTGTTTTGTCCTTTTAGGTTTGGTCCTTGAGTCATGGTTTTCCTTACCAAGGCGACTTCTTACTTCATCCACTGTAGGTTGACCCTGATTCCCTTAGGAACAGTGTAGTTGTTTTAGAATTTACATCGGGATCCGAATCGTTATCGTGGGAAAGGGCGATGTAATGATGGCAGCGCATTGATAGGATGTTTCCTCCTCCAAGTGGCAGCTCCCGGTTGGCTTAGTCAACGGTAATCAAAACTTACTGGACTCGCATCAAAACTTGCAATCATAAGCTCTTTCTATGTAGTAAATGTTGATGATTCATGAACTCATCCCTTCTTCTTTTTTTTAATTAGAATGAGGCCTTCTGGGTCCGAAGACCTAAAACATCTGCACCTTGGGACGCATCCATTGCTCCGAACAATGGTTTGCATTCATACTATATTCTAATAGAAGGCCCTAAACGGGAATGAAAGGAACTTATTTGGTCGGGTAGCTAGGAGGTCTTTTTATAACCTACATCCTTGAATAAAGAAATCCCTTATTAGAATAGATCGTTTTGGAGGGGACTTGACTTTTTGATAAAAGAAAATAGGGCTTAGCAGTATGTAGAAAATGAGCTATCAACGAACCAAAGCAAGAACAGAATCTAAGAACTCAAAATAATTGATTGTCACCTATCAACTTGTAGAATAAATACCCACCAAAGATGACCCCTGGCCCTATATATAGTGCGTTTGAACTTAGGACTCGTCGAACCCGGATTCTGCTGTCCAAATCAATCACATAGTTTGAACTTTAGGACTCCTCTCAAAGGTAATCATGGATAGCAATACTACCAAGTTTTCTTCTGAAAATATTAACGGTTTAGTTCATAGAAAATGGAGACGGGTAGCATCTCCGGAGGGGTCTGAACCCGGTACGCCGAGTAGGGTTATTATCTCGAGTTCTTATAGTAGTTGTAGCAGTAGTTGTAATTCGCGATCTTTAAGTTCATCCAACTCTGGATCCATTCATGACGGGGAGGAGGTTACCTCTACTTCCCGAGTTGCCAGTCCGTTTCTCCGGACAGCAGGTCTGTCCCCCTAGGCAATGAGTCTGTCTCACTTATTCCCCTCGATGATCTGGCTTTGATGCCCGTCGATGAGGGTGGTTCTGACTCAGATCATGAGGATCTTAGATATTGAGGGATGAACCATATGCCGAGGACACTGAACTTCTATCTCTCTCTCTGTGCTTGTCCAATCCCCAGGACTACGGCTTTGGAGAAGTTTGTTAGATTTTGGGTTCTGGATGACATCTCTTTCCTTCTCCCTAGTCCCGGTTGTAGGGCCAATATCCAATACGAGTCTAGGACGGACGCTCTTCAATTGCTCGAAGTTGGTGAGGAATGAGGCGGAGTTAGTTGCGGCTTCGGTTCATGTCTTCTCGCAGTCTAACTTTTCTAACCTGTATCTATACAGTATCCATTAACTCATTACTAATGCCTTTTTGTTTTCCTTCGTAGCTCCTGCCAACATGATGACCATGGTCGAGCTCGTAGCTCCGAGGGAAGCCGAAGACGCCACCAAACTCCCTACCCAACAACAGCAGCAATAGCCATCGTCGTCGGATATTGAAGTTGGGAATGTAGTTGGCCCGTACGACATTCGGTCTCCTCCAAAGACTTCAAGTGGTTAAGCGGTAGGCACAATTTCCACAGCTGGGCAGATCGCTAGTGATACATATTACACCAAGTGGGATGTCACTACATATTGCAAGTTCCCCTGTAAAAACTTCAAAATACCAAGTAGAAAGGCAGAAGCCAGAAAGTGGATGGACGACGAAATCAGATCAGAATCATAGTGATGCTGCTATTTGCTTCTGAGATATACCTGCAAAGAGGCGCACTGATTTTCCTGTTTACTCTAAAGCACATTTTTTTTCTGTTATATAATCACTGACTAGTGTTTAAACATACTTGAGATTATCCTGTGTTATCATTGGTGGTCAGTCATCTAACAAAGGCGCTTCCATGTTGATCGGAAATAGCTTCATGTGTTATGGCATATTGACGAAGAGTAACCTTCATACCGTGATGACGATGGAATCTTTGCCTTACGTTAAAATTGTATTCATTGGAACCTTCACATGCCCATCTTGAAGCTTTTAACTTCTTGTAAAGGAAAAGAAGGAACAAGAGTGGGAAACTATAATGAGGACTGAACACGACCTATGCAAATCAATTCATGCAGAAGGTTTAGGCCTGGAAGGCTGCCAGGGTGAAATTTTCCATCTTTAGTCGGTACAGAAGCGAGGCCAGGCAACTTTGATTGAACCAGTGAAGAGTGAACATTTCCTTCGTTTGAGATGGTACATTATAACACAACAGATTGTGCATAACGGAGAGAGAACACTAATAGTCAGTACACATAAACATATCCCTAGAGACCAGGGGCGAAACTAGGGGGACGAGCAGGGCCCTCGGCCCACTCCCCCACCCATGATTCGATTAAGGGTATATTAGATATATAGTTGTAAGTATTTATAAATAAAAATTATATGTGATATCTATTTGTTATGAATGTCAAATAACTTGGTGGTTTGGTGTACACACTTCATGTGTGTAGTCTATTTCAACGTTGGTATGAATCCAAATATCCAATACATATCAGTCGACTGACTTCCCATCATCAGCTCAAATATCTAGATGCTACAAATACGTGTTGCACCTCTAACAACACTGGTTCTACGAACTTCATCATCGGGAGTTCTGGGAACAATTTCTTCTGGAAATCCTTCTTTTATCCAAAAAAAAAAAAAAAAAGGAAGAAGAAGAGGAGAAGGAAGAAGAATTATCGAATGAGAATATCTCCAATGCGATTTGTCTGCAAGCAGGCCAATGTGCCATTTCAACGTGCAGCATGTCTAGCTCTGGGGTTACAGTAAATGCACACAAGTCGAATACCAGTGAATGATGTCGGATCACCATAAACCCTCAAAATTGCTCATACTAAACTGCTGAAGGAGCAGCTCCTGCATGTGTTCCAAATGTCGAGAGTGCTGGGACCTGAAACCTTTCACTGTGAAGAAAGCTCCTCGTGGTAGTCCAGAATAAAGGGGCGATGAAGGATTGACCCATGCCAAGAAAATATGATGAAGCACACAAATGGCGTGCTCTGAACTGGTGTATCCATATCAGGCTCCTGAAATACACAATAAAGCACATGATTTCCGGGAACAGCCTCAAACAGATGCTGGTCAGTATATGGATACATATTTGCATATATGCCTTTATGTCACAAACAATATGTTTTTCATTTTCAGGGAATCCACAGGCTTTTCCTTGATGCAATTATAAAAGCTGTCACGCTAGCACATACACAAGCATGCTAATCTCATCCACATGAACAAAATACCCAGGCCAGAAGCAGCCAGATCCCTAAGATGACTACCTACAACATCACATGCCATACAAGCAAAAATGGATGTTGGAGGTTTGTTTCTAAAACTCAATGGACCACCATAAATAAGCCCTTAGGGCCTAAACATTTTGCCTGATTAGCTGAGAAGACATAGAGCTTGGTTGATTAGTTATCAGTTTTTGGAACTTATATAACAACCCATTGCTTCAATTTGTGACAGATAACATATGATAACAAATGAGCATTTTCGAATCGGTGCAAGAGCATTTGATGAGAAGATATTGATGGGAAGCGTCTGAAAAACCAGTTGAATACGACTGTTACATGTAATTAGGAAACTGAGTGGGTTACATTGCACATCAACCAAACATTACAGCGTTTCTCAAGGGTCAAAAGTAAAGAAGAACTACGTAAACACTTGGGCTCAAGCAAAGAACAATAAATGAAATATTTGATTGACTGGTTCAAATCATATGGTTTGAGCTTCTAGTCAAAGAATCTTTTCCTCAACAATTAATGCAACTGCACCTCCCGCGGTAACATCATTAACAAAAGCACCAACACGTCATGCTCCAAAACGCTCCATGAAATCATGGTAACATCAGTAAATCTTACGCAGCTATGCGGAAGTCTTTGCCTCTTCATGGCACTCAAAAAGCAAGCAAAGAAAAATACAAACACTGGAAAGCGATTCTTTGCGATTCTAGAATGGAATAAAGCAACCAATACAGAAGAGAATGAGTAGCGTTCAGCTAAACAACATACTTGATAAAGTAAATGGAATATGTGAAAGGGTTTCATCATACTTACAATCAGTATGCTGGCTGGAGTGTCCCGGTTCTATAAGACTCAGTTCCATGTCATGCGTAATACTCCAACCAGGCTCATATGCTTCAAGAAAACCGATCTTTGCCTTGTTAGGGAGATCATGGGGATGAACAAATGGTACTCCAGGCGGCCATCCAATCTCCATTCTTATATGTGCACAAGGGCTGTCAAGTGAATGAACGTGATTTTCGCACTCTTTAAGGCTGCAGAATCTCAGCTTGATCCCCTTCTTATCTGCAATTTCCTGAACTCTGTCTTTGAGAACCCTTTGAGCCTCCAGTCTTAACCTCTTGGAAGGCGGCAGCGACTTGCATCTCGAGTTATTTTTCCTTCTCCTAACCAAGGATTTCATGGATCCTGTACCAGCATTTCATTGATCCAAGAACCTGTTGTTAAAAGCTTCATTTTGAGAACGATAAAGCTTCAAGATACAAATTTTCAACAGTGCAATGTAGTGTTACCAGATTACTGAAACAAGAAAGTAAACTGCTTAGACAGAAACAGTGGGGAACATTTTCAGCTAAACAGAAAATAATTAACAACTTCCTAATTGTAAAATGTTAAAGACAGTTCTCTTTCTTTTATAAAAAAGAAGGAAAAAAATGTTCTCTATTGAATGGCAGCAAGTCCACGAAAATGCAACTCTTATTTAACATCATGTAGCTCTAGTACGCCCAACCCTTTTTCCACTGTAAGTGAACATTCTTGTGACTCCTTATTGATACTACACCTTTTCCTGCACTGCACCCCCCAAGTCGCCCCCATCTCAAAAGGAAAGAAAAAGAAAGAACAAGCAATGGAAAGGGGGTATGCTACTTTTTTCTCCAGCTTACTATACTCATCAAATAATACAAATGGCATACAAGAAATATAAGTTCATAAACCATGAATTAATTACTGGTGAAATAAGTTAATCAAAGGGGCATGGGAGGCAAAGAGAGAGTTTGAAACACCTATGTTAGTAACAATATAAATTCCTGAATTAGTGAAACTAGTAAAAGGTCAGTCAAGGGTGCAAATCTTCCTTGTTACGGAGTCTGGATTTCTGAAATTTTATACGCAACATATGATTCTAGATGAGGTGCACTCCGGTACATAATCTAAAGGAAGCCGTTAACGTTCCTGGAACATGATAAAGCTTGCTGAGAGTCTAGAAGAATCACAGGTGAAACAGTGGTTAATGTCACCATACCATCTTGTACCGGGAAGTTAAAATTTGATAGAGTATGCCGGTTGAAGAGTTGGTCAGCAGGATGAGATCTCTGCATAAAGTCATCTACTGGTATAGGGAGCTGGAAGTGAGCTTCAACTCCATGACCAGCAGCTATCATCTCTGAACAGTTGAGATTGGTCATTGATTTTGGCATGAGTTTAAAAATCAGGGAACATCTTCCATAGACATTTCCTTGAGGATTGCTAACCTCTATTCGTTGAACAGCTGGACTGATGTAACCGGCAGTGGCCTGGTAAAGAGCCAATCCAGGGTAAACGACTGCTTCTTGAGGGCCAAGATCTGCATCCACAAGAACCCCATGACCATGAAAATCTCTGATGTGCAAGCCCACCTTATCGGATTTGACAATAGAAATTAGACTTTTATCATTAGGATAATCAAGCTCAGGAAACATGGTCAAATGTCCATCATCATGGCTCGCTAAGTTATCATGTGCCACATGAAAAGATGGCCTCGCATGACAACTAACTGATAACACAGATGATGATATCTCTCGACTCCTCAAGGGTACATTATCAAGGATCTCAGTGAACGGAGAGCTGCGTAGGTTCAAATTGAAGCCAATGGCATCCAGCACATCCCTTGCAGCTTTCCCAAGGAGCTTAAATATGTCCACCAAACCAGCAGGAGGAATTTCCATTTCATTGACAGTTTCCAAATGTGCAAGTCCCGGCCTATAATCATAACATTCTTGCCACCACTCAGGATCCGCATAATAACCAGAAGTTCTGCACCACTCCTGGGATTCACTGCTATGAATCATATCAACACCTGGATAAGATGGTCTCTGATGAAAGTAAAGACGAGCAGATTCAAGACCAGATCGCAGAAGGGCTCCATCGCAAGTGGAGAATTGGATGATGGCAGCTGAATATTGCGCCAATGAGTGACATAAAGTCGACACCGATAACTTGTAGGCATCAGTAGGAAGTCCTTCTGATGCTACGAGATCGCTGAGCTTGACACGACCCAGAGATGGCAGCTCATTGACAGCCATCGAGCATATAAGTTGCTACCACAAAACAGGCTAGCAAAATTGTGATTTTATCCACAACAAATGTCGATACTAGTCTGTAATTTACACAAAATAGATAGAAAAATATCAGAGCTATAATATACTTCTTAGTAAAAAGCAACATATGCATACTTAGAAAACTACCACAGGAAAAATCCACCCTTCAATGGGTTCCTTGACTCATCCTTTCCGCTTTTCCTATGAAGGGAGCTCCTATCAAAACCCTAAAAGCCAAGGTGTGCAAAATACCTAGAATCCATCATGTAGTAGGATATCAATATGGTCTGGACGGCGGCGCAAATGGTCAGGCACTGGCATATGGAGGAAACTTATAAAGATATGCAAATTGGCTCTACTGTGCCACAAACCTATACGGACATCTCTTTGTATCATTCTAGGATCTTGCACAGGCCACTTCTCGTTCTTTTATAATGTTCTTATCGTAGCAGAAGTTGAAAATCATAGGATGGAATGTGTGCTGTTAACTTTAACAAAGGCAACCATGTCACTTCCATGGCGCCTACATCACTCTATTTCTTCTTGGTTCGAAACAACCAATACAAGCATCACATAATAACAATATATGTTCAAAAGCAAAGCACAGCAACAAGCCCACATAATCGTGCCAAGTGCAGGATGTTGCAAGGGCGAAATAAATGCAACAAAGAGATTGTTTACTGACGCCATCACCGGAAGAACACATGGTTAAGGGGAGGAGTTGCATACCTAACAAATCGGATTGAAGGGTGATATGACAAAAACCCTAAATTCAAAATCTGAAATTGATGACCTTGCTTCTTCTTAAATGAACGAAATCGAAGAGGGTTTGGAGACAAAAGGATTCCGAATCTGGAGGATCGAGATGTGAGTATTGGGCTGATGAACAAGGTGGATTTGAAGTCCCAAGTGAGTGCGACACAGAGAGCAGCAGGGAAGGAAGGCCTGTTTTCAAGGCGAGAAAGACGATGCATTGCATGGTAGTATTATATTATTTCAGATAACATTATTAACTTTGAATAGAATATTGTTATTTTTAAGATAATATTTAATATTCTCAAGGTTATTATTTTATAAAATTTTAATAACAAAATTTTTTAATTTTATAAAATCTTGATAATAGCAATTATTATATTAGAAATATCAATTTTCTTTGGATATCTCATATAAATTATACTAATGTTTTCTAAATAAGTAATTTTTTGATGTCAAAATTTCATATTTATTCCGTAAATAGTATTAATTATAAAAAAATAACCAAAGTATACTTGTATCAAAGTTTTTTCCCAACCTAATGTGTTTGGGGTCGGAGAAAGAGAAGAGATGTCGTCTTCCTCTCAAAGAGAAAGACACGTAGCGTCTTTGGGTTGCCTAAAGACGCAAGGTGTCTTATGTCTTGTTTTTTTTATTTCCTCTGTTTGCATTGATTTGTCCTAGTTTGCAAGGGTTTTGATACGGATTACCCTAATATTTATCTAGTTTTGACCCTAATTTTAATCTATTTTATCCCTAATTTTAACCTAGCTTGTGATATACTTACTTTTTTATTCAATATGAGAAAATGACTTTGTCGCCGCGTTAATAGTTGAATAGCATAACATCGTTTATGGAAATCAAATCCCAAATTCTTGGATAAGACAATTATTTATTCGTTACAAAAATAGCTTAAACGTAACACTTTTCTTATAGATCATTAAACAAAAATAAGATAAGATAAAACATAAAGCGTTCATAAAAACATAACATAACTAAATAGTACAATAAGTTCAAACAATCTTAATTAAACCAATTCATTTTTACGAACAAGGAATATCGGGTTTGTTCCTTCATCTCTGTGTTCCTGAAGAATTTCTCTCAATTGCTCATATGTCTTGATCGTTTGATATCTTAAGTGATTTATGTTACTATCTTTGTAGATGTAAAAAATCACTAGATATAGACATGTTTTTTCATGATGTAGGATCTTCGTCGAGAAAAGGAACGCAATCCTTTATGAATTGCAAATCCTCATCCACACTTAATGTTAGAAAAACACATTTTTCATCGTTCCTAGACCAGTCAGATGTGTAGTTTTTAGGTTTTGTGTTTTGATCTCCTCCATAGTATAAACGAATAGCGATATTTTCAGAGCTCGTACTTGAGTTCCTAACTTCTTGATTAGTTGTATAATTCATCTTTGATAAAGGAGGACGTTCACGATTCTTGATGTCGTCCTCGTATATTTTTCCCACCATATAACGTCAAGTTAGGTAGTCATCTTTAGTAATCTCATGTGGTACGAAGCCTCCAGCTCCAATTGGATGTCGTCGATGAGGTCGTATAGTGAATCATTCGGGATCGGGTTCTTTGGCTCTACTAGCGTTCAAAACGGACTTGATTGGACCAGACGTTAAATCTAGCAAGTAAGAGAACAAGTGTGGTTCTCTTTGTTTGTGAAACGACAAGAAGTCGCGGGCCAGAATAACGATTGATTGGGTGTAAGGCTGCCCACTACAGGGGGGACCTTCGGCGTATAAGTAAGGGTTTAGAAAACCGAAGTACAAGTAAGAGGCATAGTGATTTTAGGCTGCAAGCCCAATTCACGCGTAGTATTTATGAAAAAGAGAAACACTTTCATAAAAGACAACAGGTTTTTAAATGATTTCTATAAATGATATGTGACTGAGAACTTTTGTCTATATCTCAAAAAAAAAATTCTCTTCTTCTTTTGTCCTCATTGAGTTCTATCATTCATGTCGGAACACGGACTCTAAAAAAGTAAAAAACTCTAAAAAAGAACAAAGACATAAAAATTATTTTTACGTGTATAATTTGATATGGCGCCCATATTTTGCTGTGGCTATAAGAAAATGTTTTACAGGTACTCATCGATTATCATAATCGGGGGAGTACCCTGTAAATCGAATACATATGCTTTTGTTTGCTGAGCTTTTAGCTCACGGGTTATGTGTTTTATTTGTAGATCCACCATAGGGCGATGCTAAAGCGTTAAAATGAGAATTAATGCATGTAGTTAACTACCTTACTATTCAATATGTAATAAATACTATAGAAATAATTTAGTTTGGAACCACTTGTAGTTAATTGGACAATATATTTGTGAGGTGATGTATTATAATTTGGGTTTGCATAACATCATCTGGGTTTATAATGATAATGATTTTGTAGCTTTTCGTATCTTCTATACCTACAAATCCGTTTGGGTTGGTTGGCCTTGTCATGGACTTGGTCTACGATGGAATAACGTCACGTGCCGGACTTGCCTGATTTTGGGGCGTTACAGTAGTATAACGATCTCTTCTACTTTCATACCAAGTCTTTCTTATCTGATTCTATGAACCCTTCTGGCTACTGCATATAGACGGTCTCCTCTTGGTATCTATGAAGAAAAGATGTCTTCACATCAAGCTATTCGAGCTCTATATCATAAGCTGTTACTAGTGGAAGAAGTAACTTGATCGATGTGTGCTTCACTACCAGAAAGAAAATCTCATTGTATTCAATACTCTCTTTCTAAGAGTATCCCTTAGCCACTAAACGAGCCTTATATTTCTGTTCCTTCTTGATTCTTATCACCCACTTGCATCCAACTGGCTTTGACCCCTTTGAAAGTTTCACCAACTCCCAAGTCTTGTTATTTTTATGTGACTCCATCTTCTCTACCATAGCCATAATCCATTCATCGCAATCAATGAAACAAATGACCTTCTTATAGCTGTTAGGATCACCATTGCCTACAGCCAAGTAAAAGGACAACATATCTTCAAATTCAAGTCTTTCTGAAGGTTTAGGATTTCTTTTACCTTTCCCCACAATTATGTTGTAGGACTGCGTTGGTTGTTCAACAACTGGTTCAGCTTGAACTGGATCACACGAACTATGAACTTCTATCTGAGACTCACTCTGATCTGTTGCTATAGGCTCTTTCTAAAGTTCCAATTCAATTGCTTTCCTCTCTGCATTGTCTTCCCTCTTGGTTTTTGTCTAGTATTTGATCTTCATCAAAGATCATATCTCTACTCATAACTTTCTTCCTCGCTACTGGATCCCATAACCTGTAACCTTTCATGCTGTCCTTAAACCCAAGAAAGATGCACTACTTAGATCTAGCATCTAACTTGGACCTCTCAATACGCTACAGATGATTATATACATGATAACCAAGTATCCTCAAACTAGAATAATGAACAGATTTTTTTGACCAACCTCTTTCGGAACTCTGTACTCAATGGCAGATGAAGGACTCCTATTGATGAGATAGCAGCAGTGTTAACTACTTCTGCCAACTCTTTGACAAACCCGTATTCAACCTCATGCAATGAGCTCTCTCCAACAAAGTTCTGGTTATCTTTTGAGCTACTCCATTTTTCTCCAGAGTTTTCCTCACGATAAAATGCATCGTGATACCTTCATCCTTGCAGAACTACAAAAAACTGTATTCTTTATATTTGGTGTCATTATCTGATCTGAAGTGTTTCAGTTTCATCCCAGTCTATATTTCTATCTTCACGTTCCACTTCTTGAAATTACTGAATATTCTGACCTGTGCTTCATGAAGAATACCCAAATATTTCTTTAACGAGTAGTCTTCAACGAACGTCACAAAATATTGAGCTCCACCATTTGACATATCCGTGATACGCCCCCATACATCGGAATGAACATAATCAAGAACACCTTTGGAAGTATGAGAACGTACCTTGAAGCTTATCCGCTTTTGCTTTCAATACACATAGAACCTGCATAAATCAACAAGACTTGATAGGGCTGAGGAAAAAAACCCAAAAACCGAATTACCGAATCGAACCGAACAGCAATATTAAATTCGGTTAGGTCAATTCGATTTTCGTATATTTCGATATTCAATTTTTTGGCTTATTTCGGTTTAGATATTGGTTCACATAATTTACGATTCCAGGTAAATTCGGTTAACTGAAATAATCTATTTTTATTAATTTAGTTCAATCCTAATTCCTAACCTTGATACCCTATTACGAATGCAGGCGGCTTCCAGATATAGTTAGTTCCTAATGAATTATCCCTTTAATGCTTGTCCTTTCAATTCTTGTCCCTTCAATATCTTTCTTCTTCGTCTCTTGAAGATTTGGACTACAGATCTGTCGTCCACATTACTCTTCTACTCTTCTCCCCGTTTCAATTCATGTGCCAATTTTACCTAATTTGATCACTTCGATCTTGGACTCTCATACCCTCAGTCTTAGATTTGTTACTTGACTTATGCTGTTATAATGATTTGCAAATGTTTCAATTTGATTGATACTTGATCGGCTTTTTTAAAATTATTTTTATTGTGGTAGATGTCGTATTCACTAGAGGAGATGAGCCAATCTGTTGATGCAAATCTCAAAGAAGCGGAAGGCAAGGCCACAATAATTACGAGTACAACTGCTGCAAGTGAGCGAAAGAGAAAGAAAATGGAGTCAAGATCAGTGGTTTGGGACTACTTTTCTAGGAAAACAATACAGGTGGGAGATGAAATAATAATCGACAAGAAGATAGCGATTTGTAATTTTTGTAAGAGAGAGATAACAGCAGATCCGACCAAAAATAGAACTAGTGGCCTCAATAACCACTTGAGAACTTGCAACAAGTATCCTCCTAATATGGACAAGACACAAGCTTTATTGAGCCTACACTGTGGAAAAAGAAAAGAAGGGGAGCGAAAAGGTGGTTCACTTGGTAACTGGAAAATGGATGTGAATGCTGCAAGAGGTGCATTAGCGCAAATGATTATTATTGATTTCAGATTGTGAAACCGGGAGCAGGACGAATGAAGATCAAAGTGAAACTCATGGTTAATTTGTTTGTTATTCACAGACTTAACTAAAGTGATTTATCATTTGACTCTTTGGTATTTCTAGCTAATAAAATAGAATGTCCTATAGCGGTTTATAGTTGGCTAGAGCCAGAGGAAATGGACAACCTATATTTATCGTTTCTCTGTTTGGAATTGCTGGACCACCGTTGCTAATATGTTGTGCTCATGACAGTCCTGTGATGAAGCATTCTTTAAGAGTTGTAAAACTTATATTTTTTGTCAAACAATTGTATCACTTTTCTTTAGTATATTTCATCGATAAATCAACAATTTCTAGAGATTTTGTGTTCATAACATTTGCTTGTAATCATGTTAATCGTTCCTCTATTGAATATTTCATTGTATAACTTTTTGCTAAAAATTCAGTTTCCACCTGAAATAACCGAATTTTTACGATTAATTCGGTTCGATTTCTTTGACAAACCAATTTTTTTAGGATCAGTTTCGGTAATGAATTTTGATAACCCAAACAAAATTTCGTTTACCGAAAACCAAATTTTATTTCGATTTTTCTCGAATTCTAATCCCCAGGGCTTGACACCCTTAAGCACTTGCTTTTTGTGAAGATGTGTCATACCACCTCCACTCAAGTTCCCAAGTCGTATGTGTCAATAACTCTGTATTATCTTTTCTGGTCTTCTGACTAGATGAAACAGCTGCTCCACCCACTACTGTGCTCTCGATCAATTTATATAGATTCCCCTTCTTTTCGTCTACTGGCGAACCCTTTAGGACCCTTATGATCCCATCTCTAACTGATGCACTACACATCGCAGCATCCAAGACACCAATAGAAAGAAGATTTTTTCTAAGTTCTGGTATATATCTCACATCAGACAGTGTTCGAACAACCCCATCAAACATTCTGATCTTCATAGTACCAACTTCGATTATCTTACTCTTGAGTCAAACCCATGCTTTATAGAAATTAAGTGATAGAAAAACTCTAATCTTAGAGTGTTCTTGTATATACCAAGGTTGAGACTTTTGTGCTTGAAAAGTTAACCTGCAATGGGTGCACACCAAGGCTGGTCCAAATAGGAATGCAACAAGGCTAGTTGAGATAGAAACGCAGTAAGGCTAGTCCGAAGGAATGCAGCAAGGCTGATAACATTGAGGTCATGAGTAAAGAGGCAGTATGGGTTGGGCATTTGGGCTTGTGTAGCAAGGAACTATAGCAAAGCTGAGAACAGTAAGGCTGAGGTCAACAGAAGGGTTAGATGAAAGGAAGGTTGATCCTGAATTGTTTTTGTATGGTTACTACAGCAAGGTTGAGTTCCACAGAAGGGTTCAGATGAAGTTAGAGGTCACGGGTTACTTTTGTATTGTGTAAGCGTAATTCTTTGCATCAACACCACAGGTCATGAGTCGGTGAATATGGTGCCAAAATGGCATGAAAGTGAGGTTTTCAAGAAAAAACGAGTTCAGCAACGACAAAAAACTTGGGATTGCCTATAAATCCCGAGGCAATGCCAAAGATTTTGGAACCTTTGAATTATTGAATCTCCTTGCTCTGAAAAGACAAGTGTAGTAAGGTTTCAAGTGGGTTGAGAAAAAAGTTGATAGTTGAAGATCTAAGCAAGCTATTGAAGGCAGTGTTGAATAACACTAGTGTTAGAGAGACGATTCTAAGTGGCTCTTCTGAGTCCTATTGAGGAGAAGAAAAGATCTTTTAATCGGTTTATATTGTCATTTATTAGTTATAAAGTGACAGGTTTATTGTGAGCCTAAAATAATCATATGTAGTGTTATCCTCTTGTTTTATCACACTAACAATCACACGTTGCTCCAGTAGTGTGTGTTGCACAAATCCTATGGGTGAAGTCCCAACTTCTTAACTATGGGTTAAGTATCTCTAGAACTCCTATTTACAATGAAAGCAGTTCTACAAGTGTAATATCTGAAAATCCTGTGTTTCACTCTAGAACAAAACACATATATAAGATATCATTTGCAAGATCCATAGGTACACCCTTGAGGTGGGGGGTGAATAGGTTATTTTAAAATTTATTAATGTAATACAACGAAATAATAAATTTCAACACACTGATGTTCTTTGCAAATTAATGAGGTGGTCTGTAGTAGAGACTCAAACTATGAGAGTTTGTCTCTGTTTGTTGTTGTGATTGATTCCTAACAGTTCTAAGAACTCATAACAATGAAAAGAAAATAAAGAGCACGAGATTTATACTAATTCAGACTCTCATTATGAAATGATAACAGAGAGCTTAGTCGAGTCTTCCCTTGGTGACGAGTTTAGTCAATCCAAGAAGTAAGTTCACTATTTTCTTGATTTTGGTTTACAAGATAACCCTTTTTTCAAGTTAGCTAATTTGTCAAAAGACGAAGAACCTAGATCCTTGCACAGATTCCTTACTGGACTCTATTATAGCTTCGGTTTTTCAGTGCAGACTAGTGAACCCTCTTCTTCCACTTCTTCTTTAATTTAGCTCATTTGAACAGTTTTAAATTTGGATTTGTAAGATCCACAGGTACAACATACCGAGTGGTTAATAGATTATTTTCAAATTTATCAGTGTAATTGAGTAGAATAGTTAATTTCAACACAGTGATGTTCTTTGTAGACTATTGAGGTGATCTACAGTAGAGACTCAAACTTTGAGAGTTTGTCTCTGTTTGCTGCCGTGATTGATTCCTAATAATTCTAATAGCTCATAACAATGAAAAGAAAATAAAGAACATAGGATTTATACTGATTTAGACACTCGTTATCAACTGATAACCGAGGGCTTAGTCAAGTCTTTCCTTGGTGATCAGTTTAGTCAATCCAAGAGATAAGTTCACTATCTTCTTCTTTTTGGCTTAAAAGAAAACCCCGTTTTCAAGTTAGCAAACTTGTCAATAGGCGAAGAACCTAGATCCATGCACAGATCATTTACTGGACTCTCGTGCAGCTTCTGTTCTTCAGTGTAGACTAGTGAACACTCTTCTTTTGGTTCTTCTTCGATTCATCTAACTTGAATAGTTTTGAATTTGGATTGATTTTACACACTTGAACGTTCAATATCTCATTCAATAGCTTTCATTGCAGCACTGTTCTTTGAGCTTTTTGATCCCCTTTTATAGGCTGAGAGAATGAACCCATGACTTGTGTACTTGATTTGATGGTGATAGCTGGTCCCATGTGAATCTTCACTGATATTGACAGCTCACCTTTTTCAAATCCTCGTACTGCCATACTCTGAACCTCAAATCTTCGATTTGATTGATTCTCATACTTCTGACCCGACCTTAGCAAATATCTCTGCTACACTTCAGTCTGCTGTAACTCAGTCTATACTCAGTAAAGTTGAGACCCCGTCTATACCCAGTCACTGCTGCAACCTTGTCTGCATCCAAATATGATACAATCTATGCATTGTTGTGTTGGTCATCGTGTGTAAATTCAATCCTAGATCCTTAACCATTTGCAGGTTTTTTGTTGCCCACGCATGTCTTAGATGCTTATTCGAAATTCTTTGTAGTAGTCTGCATCTAGTGGCCCATACAATGCTCTTCATCTGTGGCAATCTGCTCTCCAGCATCTAACCTAGATTACAGATACCTACCCAATTTCCAGTCTAAGCACACTAACAACATCGTGGCTTATACTCCTAAGCTTTGTTCATCAATTTATATACAACTAGTGTGATTACACATTTATATCATATTTCATTAGAGATCATGTACAAAATGGTAATATTAGATTAGAATTTATTCATACTGAAAATCAAGTTGCTGACATATTCACAAAACCCTTAGATGAGTTAAAAAAAATTAGTTTAGAGGAGAATTAGTCATGCTAGAACTGAGTGCCTAAAGGAATCATCTCTGAAATTGCAAGCTTTTGGTAACAAAGATATTAGGCTACTGCAGGAAGGTCCAAACCTCACTACAATCATGCCTGGATAGCTACATTGCTATAGTAACTCTTAAACCCTACTGTAGTAAGATACATGGAACTAGTATATTGAAAAGTCACATCATAATTACGCTGCTTCCCGATAACGATAAATTTACGGCAACACATCATGTCCTGTCATTTCATCTCCCAATACAAGTTATATTATTTTCTTATAAATAGAGACTTAGGATGTTTACTACTCTTCACAATTACTCTTCTGTAACATATTCTCACTCAAAAATTTTCCTCTCTCAACTCTTACCATGCCATCTGACTCATCTAGAACCAAGATCCATATTGGGTCCATTCCAGATTTTCAATCACCTAACCCTACTGATGACGATATCAAACAAATCGTCAGCCTTTTCTCCTTTCCAGGACTGGATCTCATTTTGGGACACAAAAGACTATTGTCTGCTTATAAAGTCACGGGCGAAAAGGATGATGATGATAAAGGAGATTAACTACATAGAAGGCCAAGGTAGATTCTTGATTGGATTAGTGATCTGTCAATATCTAGAGCGAAGAAAACATGTTCAACATACAACATTCTTTACTTCCTTTAACCTTCAGAATACCCTAAAAGCTATCGTGTGTCGTATGAAATCATTTGAAGAGATCAAGTTCAAGTGCTAAATATAAGGATCCTGTGGGTTGTAACAAGCCTAACATAACACCAAGGACTATCCCAAGTAGCTCTCTCTCTCATAGGAGCTTTCTCTCTCTAGATTTTGATGGATTGAATGTGTTCCAAAGCCATGAATCACTTGGAATTGGTTGATACCCACCTTCCTACTACTAAAACGGTTGGCGTTGCTCCTGAAATTGTCAATTTTGAATCTTTGAAGAGCACTGTTACTATTCATCCAAGGAATTTGCACAAAATTGTTGTTGTCGGGGATGGTGTTGTTAGAACACTGTTCATATGAACATTAAATCTTTGAATTTTCCTGTTTTGGCTGGGAATGCGTCTCGATGCCCTGAACCAGGCCGCAAAGTCGAGGTTGACTCCTGTGCGGAACTTTGACGCTACATAACCCAGCACGCAAGGTTCTCTTAGCCAAGGATGAACCTTTACATCGATGCTGAATTCTAATCCGTTGGACAGGAAGATGAAACTTAGCTTTGTCAAACCAGCTTGTGAGGATGGTCAAATGATTTTCGAGCCATCGGGGAAAGCCATTACGGAAGCAACGAGCAAATGGGGCAACTATTTGGTAGGCTATTTCATCTTCGGGAAATTGCATGTGTTGACCGTGGAGAGGATCGCAAAGAGCGCATGGAGTAAGCTAAGGTTGGAGCATGTGATGGTAAATATGTCTGGTTTCTATTACTTCCATACACCTGAGGCAACTGCGAGGCAAATGATACTGGAGGAAGGGCCATGCTTATTTGCTGGAAGGCCCATTATACTGTAGCAATGGACTCCAAAGCTGATGATGTGTAAGAAGGCCTATGACAAGGTACCTCTATGGGTGAGGATCCATAATATTCCTTTGGAATAGCGGACGAGCTCGGGACTGAGTGGCATTACCAGCCTCATAGGATTCTTTCACAGAGAACATGACCAAGATCGCATTTACAAGAATCTGTGTCGAGGTATATGAGGAAAAAGTCTTCCCTGATGATGTCTATGTGAAGCTGGGGAATTCTGTCCTTCCCCTGAAGGTCGACTACCAATGGAAGCAGCAGGTTTGCCCAAAGTGCCAGGTCTTCGGTCATGTATGTAGATCACCTACGGGTACATCCACTGTTCCTGCTCCTGTTGGAGATAAGGGCAAGAATAACGTTGTTGACAATATGTCTATCGATGATGAAGGATTCATATTGGTACGAAAGAAGAAGAAGGCCCCCAATGGGATATTTATCGCAGAGAAGAGCCCGCCAAATAGCCCAAAACCGGTTCCAGCGGCACTATACGAGGACATCAATGGCATTGATGATGGCTCTAAAGTGTTGAGCAGTGATGAATGCAAGGATAATAAGCAGAGCACAGAGATCATGGATACAGCTCCAGAAACGGAGCCTGAGTTTGCAACATGAGCAACTCCTACTGAAGGGAATTCTCTTACATCACAGCTAAGGGAAGACACTGTGTTGGACTAGGTTGTGGCTGGGTTGACTAGTACAACACCGAAGTCCTTAGGGGTTGTTTCTGAAAATGAGGCTAGTCCTACGGCAAAAAGGGCCAAAAAACATAAGAGCAAAGGGGGTCTAGTACTACAGCTAGATCTCGAAAAAGGTAGTCAGAACTTCTCAACCATCTGTACAATTTTTATGTTTGTTGGTTTTTTGGAATGCGAGAGGTCTAGGACTCCCAATAAAGAAAGCAGAAGTCTGCAGCTTGGTGAAACGAAGGAAGCTGAGTTTGTTTGCCATCCTAGACACTAAGGTGAAGGAAGAGAAGTATTCAGATACTTTTGCTTCAATGTTTCCAACCTGGAAATCCTATGCTAACTATTCTTGTTCTGATAAAGAAAGGTTATGGGTTGGGTGGGACCCTAAAGTCCTTGACTTCATTCCTTTATGTACTTCAGACCAGTCATTCATTGGAGAGTAAGATATGGTGAACAGGGTAGAGAGTTTATCATCTCTTTTGTCTATGCTGAACACACTTTTGTTAGGAGAAGATCCTTGTGGACTGATATTGAAGACAAGGGGCAGGTATTTGATGGTGTTCCATAGATGATTCTTGGGGATTTTAATGCAATTAAAGAGGTAGCTAATAGAAAGAGAGGTATAGATAAAAGGTTTCCATCCTTTGATAAGTTCCTTGCTTGTCTTGAAAATGCTGTACTTGATTATCTTAGATACAGAGGATGCAGGTTCACATGGTCTAATAGATCTCAAGGAGAACATACTTGCTACAGAAAAATTGACAGGGTGCTGGGCAATTCCAAATGGCAGACTGAGTTCAATTTCTCTGAAGCTGACTTTCTCCCCCCGGGGGTTTCTGATCATTCCTCTGTAGTTATCCGTGTTGATGAGGGCAGGAAAATAAAGGTGCCGTTCAAGTACTACCATTTTTTATCTATGCATACCGACTTCCTTTCGACTGTTTATGATGCCTGGCAGGTACCTGTTTATGGGTGTGCAATGTTCAGATTCTATAAGAAGCTAAAAGCTGTCAAGCTGAGAATTAGGGATTTCAGTAGGAGGCATTTCCACGACATATATGATGATGAAACAACAAATTCTTGAGGCAACCCCTTTGATGAGCTGCTTGCTGAAAGGAAAGAGAGACGGTCATGAGGTTCTCTCAGCTGAAGCTGCAGGAGAAGTCATTTTACAAATAGAAATCCAGAGTTCACTGAATGAAGGAGGGGGATAACAACACCAGGTTCTTCCACAACTATGTGAAGCCAAGGGAAAATAGGAAACGGATTTCAGAGCTGGTTAATGAGGAAGGGAATACAGTTCAAGGAGAAGGCCATCTATAAAAGTTCATTGTGGACTATTTCTGCTCCTTTATGGAAGCCCAACCACAAGCCAATTTTGTGCCTAATCTCATGTCTTTTGTGAAGAGGCCGGTCCCAGAAGACTTCAATGAGCAGCTTACTTCCCGGCTAACTGAAATGGAGATCCAGCAAACCCTATTCTTCCTTGCTCAAACCAAATCTCCTGGTCCTGATGGTTTCTAAGTGGAATTATTTATTGATGCTTGCGATATAATCCGGACTGATGTGATTTTGGCTATTCAGGAGTTTTTTCAGAACGACAGGATGCTTAGGGAGGCTAACTCTACTGTCATTGTCTTGGTTCCTAAATGTGACAATCCTACTCGAATCATTGATTTCAGACCGATCTCCTTTGCAACACCATTTAAGTGTATTGTAAAACTTCTTGCTAACCGATGTGTCAATGTGTTGCTTCTTCTTATTAGTCCTTCGTAGGGTACTTTTGTGAAAGGCAGAAAGATCAGTGATAACATACTGTTAACTCAAGAGCTTCTCCATGGTTATCATATGAAGCCATACTTGTCGAGAATAGCTTTCAAGGTCTATATGATGAAAGCTTATGACACTCTTAGCTGGCAGTTTCTGGAGCAGGTCCTTGTGAATTTTGGATTCCACAGCAAGTCATATCCTAGATTATGAAACGCACCTGTAGTGCCAAGTTTTCTGTCAATGTGAACGGGAAACTGCATGGTTATTTCTCAGCGAGAAAAGGACTTAGGCAAGGTGATCCACTTGCTCCCTATCTCTTTCTCTTGGCTATGGAGGTATTTTCTGGAATTCTTGATTCTCAGACTAACAAACCTGGATTCAAGTTCCATTAGAGATATAAGAGAACCGCTCTATCCCTCCTGTTCTTTGCTGATGATGTATTGTTATTCACGGAGGGGAACTTGGAATCTATATAAGGAAGGGGTTGACCTCTTCTCCTCAGTCTCAGGTTTACATCCTAATCCCTCTAAGAATGAATTCTTTATGGCGGGGGATAACGCCTCTATCATTGATTCTACTCAACATATTTGGGGATTCGGTAAGGGATCTTTGCGAGTATGATTCTTGGGAATCCCCCTTACCACGAAGCGGTTAAAAACCAAAGAGTGTAGACCCTTGCTTGACAAAGTTGCTAAACGAGCTCCTATGCTGGTAGGTTATTACTTGTAAAGCCTATGCTGTAATCCATTCAAGTATTTTGGTCTGGAGTGTTTCTGATGCCTAAGAGTGTGCTGCTTGGGATCAAAAGTATATGCAGAAGGTTTTGTGGAAGGGCCCATCATTGGGCTCTGTGGTTGTAAAGGTAACTTGGAATACTGTGTGTCTCCCTAAGAAGGAAGGAGGACCTGGGCTTCGTCGGCTGCAAACCTGGAACAAAGCACTTATGTTGAAACACATTTGGGGTCTTGCCTCGGGAGAGAAGACCATTTGGATTGACTGGGTACATGCTAATCTTGTGCGAAATGATAACTTTTGGTCCATAAAAATTCCAAAGGCTGGCTCGTGGAACTGGGGGCAGTTGTTGCAGCTTAGACCATTGGCTCAGCAACAAATTAGTTGGAAGATTAGGGACGGGCATTCTATTAAGTTATGGTATGACTCTTGGTCTTCTTTGAGTCCCCTGTATTTAAAGGTCTCTAGATTTTTTATCTACAACACTCGAATCCCAAGGGATACTACACTGCACTCCTTTATTCATGACTCATGTTGGCAGCTACCTTCATGTATTCTAAATTTGTTTCATGACTCTCTTCTTCCTGATATCCATGGAGGGATAGATGTGTGTCATTGGAGAGATGAGAGGAAGAGGGGATTCTCAAATGCCCACGCATGGAATCACCTTCGAGAAAGGGGTCCAAAGATATTTTGGCGCAAGCTTATTTGGTTCAAAGGACACATCCCAAGACATGGCTTCATTACTTTGCTAGTGGTGCGGCAAAGGCTTTATACCCATGATCGTCTTATGGGGCTTACTAAATGGTGCTCTATGTGTTTTCTATAAGAAGGAAGTGGACACCCATGACCACTTATTCTTTTCCTGCACTTTTCTTAATCCTTTGATGCAATAGTGGTGACAAAAACTATGCTCTTAATTTTGTGTCTACTGCCTGCACTAGAAACTCCGCTTTTGGTGAAAACTCCACTTTTGCCTTAAACTTCGCTCTTGCTAGCAACTCCGCTCTTGCTGGAAACTCCGCTTATGCTGGGAACTCACTACTGTTACAAACTCCGCTTTTGCTGGAAACTTTACTTTTGCTGGAAACTCTTGTACTGGATACTTTGAGGCCTTGCACAAAGCACTGAAGGCAAAAAGGACCACAAGGACTATCATTCCGCTCCTATTTTGCAGCCTTGTTTACACCATTTGGAAGCACAGGAATGACATCAGTTTTCGAGCAGTAAAGCAATGCAAATATGCCATGAAGACTTACTTGTTTAAAGCAGGTATGGACATTGTTTATGTTAGGAAATAGCACCTCAATGAGGATGAGAAAAAACTACTAGATGGCTATGTTATTTTGTATATGTTCATGCTTCTTGAGTTATGTAACCATTTGTGTATGTAATGGTTTATCCATTCTAAGAGAAACTCCTGTAACATTTGTAGAATATGTGTATGTAACTTTGTATAGAAACTTAGGTTTCTAATAGTTAGATAGGGAGCTCAGGGGTATGGATTATGTTGACTCATCCCCTCAATATCTTAGTAAATAAACTTATTATTTTCAATGGTTAAAAAAAAAAAAACAAGCCTCACATACCTAGAGTGGTTGTCTAGAATGAATCTTATAGTTGCATAATACTCATGATGAGGAATTTGACAGTAGTATTGGTCAACCAGAGTAACTTGGCGTGCATAAAATGATTAAGCGAAAAGGTGCATGCTGGAGAGTTGAACAACGAGTCAAGACTCTCAAAGGAGCAGATCCAGGATGCTATAAAAGTAACATGTTTGTGACTTCAGATTTTCGTTTTGCTAGGCTTACAGAGCCTGCAGGAAGGAATGCATGGATAATCTACAGACCCCATCACTACAACAGAAAGGTTCAAGCAATATTGCACCTACTCGGGGAAAAGTCTCATGCACATCATCCCTTTATTGATGAGAGTAAACAAGGGAAGAGTCTAACAACAAGTGCTGAGGGAAAGAAACAATGATGGCCCTACTACTCTAAACCAATAGAAGCAGTACTCTACCTAGCTAATATGAATGTCTCAAATTTTTGTAATTTTTTTTCAAGAGATATATTCTTAAGTGAATATAAAAGAAAAGCTATTTATCTTCTTGCTATTTATATAGAGTTTGCTATTATCAATTTAGGGGGAGATTGTTGAGTCAAACCATGATGTATAGAAATTGAGTGATAGGAAAACCCTAGTATTAAACTATCCCAGTATGTACCAATATTGAGAGTCGTCTGCTTGAAAAGTAAACCTGCAATGGGTGCACAGTAAGGCTGGTCCAAAGAGGAATGCATGAAGGCTGGTTTAGAGAGATATGTAGTTAGGCTGGTTCAAAGAAATGCAATAAGGCTGGCAGTATTGAGGTTCTGAGTAAAGAGACAATAAGGCTTGGGCATTTGGGATTCTATAATAAGGAATGGTTGATCCTTGATTGCTTCTGATTGAAGAGGGTTATTATAGCAAGGCTAAAGGATAGTAAGACCGAGTGAGTTCAACAGAAGGGCAGATGATGAAAAGGTTGATCCTGAATTGCTTATGCGAGGCTACTGCATCAAGGCTCGAGGACAGTAAGGCTGAATTGTATAGAAGGGTTCAAAAGAAGTCAGTGTGTTGCATTTTGTGTTGTGTCAGCCTACCAAGTTTTTGAATATGGTTCCAGGATGGCATGAAAATAACATTTCAAGAATGGATGAATTCAACAGTGGCTAGAAACTTGGGATTTCCTAAAAATATAGAGGCAATGCCCAAGATTTCACAACCTTTGAATTGCTGAATCTCCTTTGCTTTGAAAGACGAGTGCAATAAGGCTTCAAGTGAAAGGTGAAAGAAGTTGATAGCTGAAGATCTGGGCCAGCTATTGAAAGCAGAGTTTGAATAGTATTAGTGTTAGACAAACGATTTCAAGAGGCTGTTTCGAGTCTTCTTGAGGAGAAGAAAAGATCATGTACTCAATTTGTATTGAAATTTAAATGCTGTAAAATGACAGATATCACACGTAGTAGTATCCTCTTGATCTATCACACCGATAATCAATTGAAGACTGGAGTAAGGGATATAGTCGTATTTTTGCTATATTGCTTAACTAGTATAAAAACCTTAAGTGTTTTTTTTTTTTTTTTACATTGTTGCTTTAATTTCCTTTAACTATACTGCTAATCAATTTCAACCAACAATAAATTAAAAGGAACCAACATTACTACAGTAAGATTTTGTATTGCTACAGTAAGCTCAAAACAACATTGTTGTCGCACTGACTTTCGTTTTTTTGATAGTAGAGTTCATATTCAACGAATCAAACCAATCCCTATACTGACACATATCAAAATGAACAACCATAATCCATAAGCCATTCTAAAGCTGGATCATTACCTTTGAAAGCCAAGGAAACACCATGGGACTCTTCAATAGCTGAAGCAACATAAACTTCACGATCACTAGTATCAAACTTATCTGTTGTCACATTCGTGGAACTTGACGGCTTCTTTTCCATGTTTTAGTGTTGAGGACATTGAGCCTTCATATGGCTCTTTTCATGACACTTTTAGCATTCAACCTAGAAGAGCTCTTGATTCTCCGATCGAGACTTGGAATGTAACTTTCCTCAAGCACCCTTCTTTTTGAACTAACCTCGAGCTCTGTTCTCTAATTTCACTTTGACTAGATGAACCTGAAAGACTGAACTTGTTGATGTCAAGAACAACAATAGTGACCTCTTCTACCCTCAACTTGTCCTTCCCAACAAGTAAGGTAGTCTTTAAAATCGAATATGAACTAGGAAGAGACTTCAATAGAATCAAAGCCTAATTGTCATCATCCACCTTCACATCCAAGCTAGCCAACTAAGTGATCAACCGATTAAACTCTGCTATGTGATCATTCAAATATGCTCCTTCCTTCATCTTCAGATCAAACATCTTCAGACATGTAAATCGACTTCAGATTCTCCCACATCTTCTTAGGAGATGTCTCCATCAACACTTAGTACTTCACCATTGGCGTAAGACTAAGTCAGATCGTGGATGTAGCCTTAGCTTGTAGTTTTTTTTCCCATTCATCATCTTTCATCTCAGTGGGCTTCTCTCATTTCAATGCTTTAAACAATCCTTACTGTACAAGTATATCTTTGATTATACTATGCCATATGCTAAACTTCATCTTCCCATCGAACGGTTTCATCTTGAACTCAGCAGTGATCACCATCTTCCCAATCGCACATGATAGGAATGTGCAATCCCTCCATTTGTATAGAAATTGATGTAACAAACTAAAACGTATAAATTGTAATATAGTTAGATTGTTTAGGCGAGAAGTCAAGTAGGGAGTTGCAATTAAGGTCAGATGCAGGAGTGCAGACGGTTGCATATGCAGAGGCATGATGCAAACCACCTGGTGTAAACTACTATGAGGACTCAAGAGGAACAACTAATATATGTACAAGCAACAAAAGGTTTGAAGGCTTCACAAGGAGGACTGAGCTTGCAGACGAAGACCACGATGGCAAGGCATAAAGCTGAATCAGACTGTGCAGACGAAGTGTTGCAGCAGAGACTATGTGCAGACGAGATGTTGCAGTAGAGACTGTGTGCAGACGAGATGTTGTAGCAGGCTGGATTATAGTAGAGATGATTGTAAGCATAAGGTCGAAGGTTTGAAGTCAGTCAAGTGGAGATTCAAATTAAAGTAGCAACGGCATGAAAACTGGGATAGTGGAATGCCAGCTTTAAAAACAAGATGGTGGCAAACACTAGTGGGTAAGTGACCCTCCAGGAACAGTGGGTTGTCTACAAGAAAGGTTCGTTCCTTGAGCCTATAAAAGGGAACCGGTGAAAGCTTACTTGAGTGCTGTTGTTGTTGAATGTTGATTCAAAAGCAAAAGAGTGAAAAGAAATCAAGCAACAAAAAGATTACTCAAGAAAGCCAAGTCGTGAAGATACGATCGAAAGTGTCACTAGTCTGCAGAAGAACAAAATCTTACAGCAGAGTGCAGAGTTCAGATCTGTGCAAAGTCTATAGGTTCTTCGCTTTCAATACGAGTTTGATAACTTGTAAAAGGAAAGTCTCTTGTAAACAAAAATAAGAAGATAGT
This sequence comes from Drosera capensis, assembly GCA_001925005.1. Classification (NCBI taxonomy): domain Eukaryota; kingdom Viridiplantae; phylum Streptophyta; class Magnoliopsida; order Caryophyllales; family Droseraceae; genus Drosera; species Drosera capensis. Next base: position 34,870 of record LIEC01006652.1, read on the forward strand.
GATACTCACCTCTTGGATTAACTACACTGGTCATCAAGGGAAGACTGAACTAAGCTCTCGATCATCATTTGATATCGAGTGTCTGAATGAGTATAAATATTGTGTCCACTTACTGCTTTCTTTATACTGATGCTTAGAATTGTTTTTGACAAATTATCACAGCCTAACTCGAGATAAAAACTCAAGGAGTTGTAAATCTCTAGTGCAGACCAGATAGTATCATCTGCAGACTAATAAGTTAGTCTCCACTTAATACTAGTCTGCACAATATCATTATTCCGTAGAAAAGATAATTAAATTCTCAAACAACCTATTCATCCCCCCCTCTAGGTTGAAACTCAAACGTTACAATTGGTATCAGAGCCTGACTTTCCAGACTTAACGGTTATTGGAAAGAAAAGGTCACATATTATATTTGCAAAGAAGTTACTAACAGTTTGCCTGTGTGAAGAATATTATGGCACCACCAAAGTTTTCTAAATGTCCAAACAGTGGAGAACCCCCAACTTGCTCCTTTGACAAGTTCAATCACTGGAAGCTGAGAATGCTTGCACATCTCAACTCCATTGATGAAAGGATGCAAGATATTGTCCTGGATGGACCAAATGTTCCAATGATGCCAGATCCAAAGGACCCATCAAAAGAAGTACAACGACCAAATTCCCTCTGGACCAGAGAAGACTGGGATCTAGAGATGGTTGGGAGAAAAGCTCTAAATCAAATCTTCAAATCTCTAGACGATAACATGTTCGAGATTGTGGTTCATACCAAGACAGCAAATGAAGCATGGGAAGCTCTAATGCTAAGAAATGAAGGAACCAATGAGATCAGAGAAAACAAGAAGGATATATTGATACAACAATACGAGCTGGTCTCAATGAGGTCTGATGAAGATTTGACAACCTTCTTTGAAAGGTTCAACATTCTCATCAACAATCTCAAAACCTTGGGAAAGACTTTCGAAAACAAGGAAGTCAATCTCAAGTTTGTCAGATCTTTTGGAGAAATTTGGAACACAAAGACAACTGCAATAAGAGAATCCAGGGATCTAACAAAGATGTCCTTGGCTAATCTTTATAGTGTTATGCACACCTATAATCTTGAAGTTGAGCAGAAGAAGTAGATTGGTAATGCAAGAAAGAAAACCTTAGCCTTCAAAACTCAAGAAAGAGTTTTGAAATCCATGGCAGAAGAAGAGAACAGTGACACCTCATCCACAAGTGAAGAAGATCTATCGGAAGAACTAGCACTAATGGGAAAGAAGTTCAAAAAGCTTTTCAAAACGAAAACCTTCAAAAAGAACTTTCCCTCAAAACCCAAAGATACAGACAAGGAAGTCTACTACAACTATGGCAAACCAGGTCACTTTGCTACTCAGTGCAGACGACCAACTCAAGACTCGTCTGCACCAAGGTTTAAAAAGGACCACAACAAAGTCACCCCTGGGAAGAAGGAAAGAAGCCAGGCATATGCAGCAAAGACATGGAGCGATACAGACTCTGATGATGAAGATATCATGTCAAATGCTCAACTATGCCTCATGGCAAAGGAACAAGAACAAAAACAGGTATTTAACCTTTCTGATTCAGAAGCTACTACAGAGGAATTGAAGGAGGCACTTCAAGAAACCTCTGAAAGCTTTATTTCTCTTCTAAAAGAAAATAAGGAAAATCTTAAGCAAATTGCAACTCTTAGGGAGAAATGCAATTCAAATGAAGAGACTAAAAATAATCTAATCAATGCTCAAGAAAAACCGAAAGAAGCTGGTGAAAAAGTGAAACTTCTCAATGCAGTGGTTGAAAAACTTACCTTGAGAAACACTGAGCTTCAAAAGCAGGTAGATGCCTGGAATGGCAAGACCTTAGATCTACA
>LIEC01006654.1:0-18813 GCA_001925005.1 Drosera capensis
GGGGGGGGCGAGGCCCCTCGAATGGTTCTGTCAATGGTATATGATGTATAGATGCATAGTTGGTTTGTTTAAATAAAAATTATATTAGATGCAGTGAATGCATAGAGTTCTTATAGCAAATTGGTTTTAGAATATTAAAGTTTAAACCTGTAGTTACGGGTTCAAGTTCCCCACCAGTACGATTTCCGCAGTTTTGTCATTTTTCCTTGTCCCTTTCCTTTTTTTCCTTGTTTTTATCCTCTCTTAGTTATTCCTATTTCTTTTTTTTTCCCCTACTTTCTTTGTTTCGATATTTGTGTTCATTCTTACCTTTCTTTCTTGTGTTATTACTTATATTTTTCATTTATCATGCACTCCTTTTTTCTCTTTAATGCTTTTAACATATCAAAGAATTATTAAAAATTTGCTATTGGTTCCAATTTTATTTTTTATTTTTTAAAATTTTCCGATTGCATTGTATTCCAAGTACGTACATCCTTAATTTTTTTTCGTTTGTATCGACTATATTTAAGTACAATTTTTATTTTATTTAATATCATATCTTAATATATAATAGAATAAAAAAAGAATTTTACAAATAAATATCAAAATTAAAAAAAATTAATTATATGATAGTAGTCCTTATTATTTGAATTCCTCGGGGGCCCCTCATGGAAATCTTCTGGTTCGCCCCTGGCTATAAATAACTTATTGTTGACTTCTAAATTTCCCAGAGGCATTCATTCAATTTAATGCATATGAAATGTTAGTAATATGAAAACGAATAGCAAAAGATCTTCGTATCACCTTTATGCCAAGAATGAGCTGCGTGCTGTGATATGTTTCAATTCTCCTGGCTTATTTTTGGATTTCGTATAGCTTTATTAACTGTTGATTATTGGAAAATTCAAGTCCACATTCTGTGTTTGGACTACTCTCTCTTGGTTTATCTTTTGAAGTTTCATACTCTCATAATAAGAAGCAGGTATATTGAGTTCCTCAATTATGGGAAGCATTCTGCTCTTTGCATGTCCATATGGAGAATATAAGTTGCTTGTATGTGCATCTCCTTTTCCATCTTCTCTTCCACCACAAAGATATAAACTATTGAAAAGGGAAAGGAAGTGAATGAGCACCTCGGGTTTAATTCATCTTTGGTACCAGTAATGCTTTACAGCTTGTGTGGATTAAATAAATTAGTGAATGTGCTTATGAAGTGAAATGCCCTATTTTGATGGCTAAATTGTAAATCACTAATTACTGTTATTTTATTTTATTTATTTTGATAGGGTACTTGGTATTATTTTTAATTGCTAGTCTAAAAGTCTGTTTTATTGCCTACTGTTCAAGATGGTAGTTAAATGTTAATTCCACCCCCAAATCATGTTTACCTGATTCAGGTAGAACTGAATTCTCGCCTGCGGAGGATGCACATGTTATGGCTGATTGTGTGAAGGTATACCTCTACTGACTTTCTTTCAATTGTGTTTTTAGATACTAATGTAACCAATTATGTCTTACGTCTCAACTTACTGGTGCAATTTCCCAGCATGTCCTCAGGGAGTTACCATCTCCTCCTGTTCCAGCTTCTTGCTGTAACGCACTGCTCGAAGCTTTGAGTAAGTTAATTTTAGCGTCACTTTCGAGGACCTATTGCAATTCAAAGTCCAGATGTGCATTTGTTCAGGGATGAACATCTGGCTTGGTTGTATATTTCCATATGCATGCTCTTGAATAAGCTCATTTAGTTGAGGGCCTGACGCATGTAGTGATTGAGATTTTTTCCCTTCTCTGTTATGATCCCGATATGGCCTGCTCTCTATCTAGTATCTATATATGCCACTCTTGTAAGAGGTGGAAAATGGGTTTAAAAATAAGTAATATGATTATTTTTGATGCCTTGTAGGGATCAACCGTAACAACAGGGTCAATGCCATGCGGATAGCCATACTGGAAACATTTCCTGAGCCCAATAGGCGTTTGTTGCAAAGGTGATTAAGGGCTTCAATTTTAGACATTTGTAAACATTTCCAGATACATTTCTGTCTGACTTTGCATGGCACTCTTATTTGCACAAGTACTCTTGCAGTCTATACCGTGTTCAAGTGATAATGATCTCCGTGAATGTGCCATGTGAATATGTTAAGAACATGACTATTTCGTTGTCTCATGAATCTGATACTTATCCTTGTTCCAATCCTGTAAGGTTGTTCACTCCAGCCGTTTTAATGCTTCATACAAAATATTTTGCCCTTGGGAAGTTACTGGTGGAGCTTGTCTTTGCTTGCTACATTTATTTGAACAATATGACTCTTTGGTTTGTTCTGAACTTGCTGACATGTACTTTTGTTGTCCAGGATTCTTAGAATGATGCAGACTGTTGCTTCTCATAAATCAGATAATAGAATGAGCACTTCAGCCGTGGCAGCTTGCATGTCTCCCTTGCTTCTGCGCCCCCTCCTTGCCGGAGACTGTGAAGCCGAAAAGCAACCTTTAGATGTTGCTGGTGATGGTTCCTTTCAGCTTCTGCAAGCAGCAGCAGCTGCAAACCATGCTCAAGCAATCATTATAATTCTACTGGATGAGTATGATTACATATTTGGGGTAAGAAGAAGCTACTTCTTTCAAAGATCGTTCCTTATAATTTGTGTAATTCCTGCAGGCGCTTGACAAAATAAGTAGTAAGACATTTTGTTTATAAGGGAAAAATGAGTAAAGGAGGATCTAAGAAATTTTTTACTGAGGCGATAATATTGTTTTTAAACTTAGTTTGATAGATATTTGCACATACAACAGAAGGAGAAGGATTCAGGTATTTGGCCACATGTAGGTAATCGTGATGAGAGGAGCTTGTTGACTCTTAAGCTTAGCTTGCAGACTCTAAAACTCATTATCTCAATTTACAGTTGAATGAAAGTTTGGATTTAGTAACCACTCCTTTAAGGTTATTCTCTACCCAATCATTGGCTGTTCTATTTTTATTCTTGGCTGTTAGATGGACTAACCAATAGGTTACTAACATATTGGTGTGGCAGTCATAAATCTGGCGTGGTAGGGTTCATCCTACCACAGGATAATCTCTGTGTTTCAGTTGATTTGTTCTTCTCGCTTGAGCTATGAGAGATAAATTTGCTGCAGGAAGGTGCTGGATCCCCTGAGTCATTCTCAGATTCAGGAGAGAGTGGAACTGAGACTGAAGCTACTGATGACGACTTTTATGATGACGACGATGATGATCATGAATATGTCACAGAAGACCATGATGGTGAAACAGATGATGAATATGACCATTCTGTCTGTGGAACATGTACTGACAATGGTGATGATGAAGATGGTGAATCACATGATGATAAGGCAAGCATCCTACTATTTTTCCTTTTTCTTTTTCTAAATAATTCTTGTTCCATAATGACTTCTGTTCTTCGCAACTTTCTCACATGAAACAAAGCAAGCTTTTTTTGCTACGCTTTTGGAGCTGTCTTTGAGTTCTGCTGGATGTCATCTGCTTATAAATATGCTGATAACTTAGGATTCCAAACGCAAGTAATTTCCATTCTCATGTATTGTGATTGGGCAACAGTTGGTATTCTTCCGTCTTTCTGCAACCATCCTCTGAAAAGTCCTCCTTTTGAGGACTAATCACATGGCCTTGTATCATATGCTTCATAATCTAGATGCGAGGCATCTTTTTACAGAAATCTGGGAACTTTTGCTTATTTGTATACCAGTATGCTCTTCTTGGATCGTGTTTTCAAGGCTCTATTTACCCTTGGTTGATCTTAGGTAGTAACTGCGTATGGAACAGGACAAGGGAAATTAAGTTGGACTACTTAGGTTGTTGACTAAAATAACAAATACTTGAGGCCAGCCAAAGAACTCAGAATCCAGTGTTCTTATTCTATGCAAGATGCTGCTTCTCCTTTCAGAATCTCCTTACACCCCTATCATCTTTGTTGGAAAGTTATTTCTTTTATATTTGATTCATGACAAGCTTATAAATTGCAAATGTTTGGAACCAAATAACGTGTTATCCTTCTTGATGCCTTCTACGGCAATGATGCAGCAAAGTGACAGGTCTAGCTTTGTTTCTAAGACCCCTGAAAGAGATGAACACCATGAACTCGTCAGATCAACAGCTTCATCCAGGAGTTCAACTCCTCGCCATGATACCAGGCAAGGTTCTGAGACTATGGTCACCAATGAGACCACCAGAGAACTGAGTGCGGAAACTAGCCAGGTAAATGATTCGGCTGCTCAATGCCAAAAAATTTGCCCAAAATCTGCCAGTACATTGTATGAGTCTGGGGACAGAAGGAGACGCCGTGGGTGGGCACGTTCACCTGTGAGTAAATCGTTGCCTCTTTGATCTGCATTCGAATTTTATGTCAGTCATTGGTCTATCCTATTCAAGTACATTTCTTGACATTTACATGCAGGCCCTGAAGAATTTTTCTATGGAATCTAGTGATCTTTCACTTGATGAAGAGTAAGTCCTTTATCTTCTAGAGCCAAACAGAAACTTTTCAGTGGAAGGTTTTCGTATAAATGTTGAACTTCATACTAAGCTCACTGCTACTTTCTGTTTTACTGTAACCTCTCTTAGCGATGAACCTAATGCTCAGATCGCATTTGCTAATGTGCCATCAGCAGATCTTTAAAGCCATATTTGTTGTATGTCATTTGCACTGTTCCTGTTGCATAAGATCTGCATTAGTGGATGTCCCTAGTAGGTTATGCATCCTTGCCTGTGATCCTTTCCTTTTGCTATAATCTGAAAGTTTCTACGTGTGAGATCTGGAACGAAATTTAAGTATCTAGGACCACTCTTGAGTCTTATCGTTCAAATGGCAGCTGCAATAGGTGATTTATGATCTCAATTTTTCCATTTGGTCTTCAAAATATCAGATGTACAACATCCCATCTTTGCGCATGAGGCCGCATCTGTGATTGAGAGTTGCTTTTACTTCACATGCTTGAGCCATTGCCTGATTCCTCTTTCTCCTACTTTTTTAGCTTATTGCTGAGTACTGTGATATATTGAGATTGGTTAATCAGCATTTGCTTGACTTTGTCTTGTGTGTGCAGGGAGGAAATCAGAAAGTTAGAGGCTGTCAAGAATGAATTACAGAACCGAATTGCACAAGAGGCAATTTCACTTGCATTGTTATATATTACGTGTGTTCATTTTATCATGAATGGTGAAGATGTGCTTTTTCTCAGCACAGGCTGATGGGAATGCACTTCTGCAATCCAATATTGAAAAACGAAAGAAGGCCTTACATGAGCGCCGCCTGGCTCTTGAGAGAGATGTATGCGATGAGTTACATAACTTTCATCTTATATTCTCATCTTTCTTTCCTTTCTTATCCTGAATGTTTGTGGCGGACTAGGCCCTTACAGTTTCCGTCTGACATGGTTGTCTGAGGCATAACTGCATGTCTGCAGGTGGCTAGACTACAGGAACAGCTGCAGAAAGAGAGGGATTTGAGGGCATCTCTGGAAGCTGGACTTGGTATGGTTCAGGGGCCTGCCTCATCACATGTTGATGAGAAGGTGAGCCTACCTGGTAAAATTTACAGTTCATGGTAGATACTCAGCATATTTCTTTCTCCATTTATTTATGTTTGCTATTTGGTGTCAGACAAAGGCTGAACTGCAGGAAATTTCCATAGCAGCAGAAGATCTGAATAACCTGAAGCAGAGGTTCGATGATCTTGAAACACAGCTGAATCAACAACGTGAACAGAACTACTATCATCAACATGATAGGAATCTTCAAGAAGGTCCAGCCAGAGGAGCAATATCGTAAGCTTGCTATTCGGCATTCCCTTGATCTTTCCATAGAAGACTGCAATGGAGATCTCTCTCTGCTTCATCAATTCCCAACAGCTATACATTTTTATTTTATTTTTGATTTTTTAAATCCTCTCGGCTTCAAAGGAAAACCTTCTACACATGCACGCTATACCATAATGCATAGTCCTCATTGCAAGTGGCCTCTTTAGGGGATCCACAATGCTGCCTTGGATAGTGTCACAATCTGTTCGACATTTATACATATGCTGAACAACCTCTCGAGAACCAGAATCGGTCGTGTTTTACCTCTCAATTGCTTTATTTCATTGTTTCTTGACACTGCAGGATAAACAAACAGAAGGATAATGAATCTAAAGCTGCTGTGACTTCTCATCATGAAAGGTCAATTAGAAGCAAGGTTTGTCTTTTCTTATTTTACCAGTTTTACTGCAGTTACTGGACTTGTACTTCTCTGCAAGGAGCTGTTATTTCAAGAATAGATGACTCTTGAAATGAAATCTGTTTGTGCACTTCCCCTTAACGTCAGTAACGCGATTTCAATTTGATGTGGCTTCAAGGAACATTTTTCGATTATAATCATTTTGCAAAAAATTAATTATATTAGTAGGGATGCTCTCAGTTCGCTGTTAATGTTTATCTATGGGGGTCGTACTGTTTATGTAAGTTGACTTTTAAGTTAAATTGCGATTTTCAGGAACAACCAAGCCAAAAATCTGATGGAGGTGACTGTGATAACGAGAGTAGATATGATATATCTTCATTATCAAATAAAAATCAGAACCTTCTCAGTGCTGCAGCGCTGGACGGCAGAGCTGTAGGGGTCCCGAACAACTCATCTTCAGGAGAAGCTCCGACACCTAAAGCTATGCTTTCATCACATTCTAAGAAGAACTCGAAGGGAGAGGTACAGTGTTTGTTCACTTCCCTCTAGCAAAAATTAAAGCCCTGTTTAGTTAAACTTAAATTCAGTTTCTCGGTTTTTATAAGTCAATTGTAAAACCTGAGAAGTGTTTTTTTTTTTTTTTTGTGTGTGAATAAAAATGACTTATTGAGAAGTCAGGAGTCGTCTTTGACTTCTTATTTATGCAAGTCAGTTTAAAACTGTTTAAAGTTTTGTCGAACAGGCCCTGACACAAGATATTTTTATAATACGGAATGGCAGTCGAGCTGGGAAATAGGGATCTAATAATTAGGTGGCTAATTTTTCTTCTTGGTATATGTCCTCCAACTATCCTTATCCTTATGCTGCTTATTGAAATTATACTGGTCAATACTCATTTTATGTACCTTCCCTTTAGGTTAAAGACTCCCGCATCAAATAGGTGAAGTCTCCTTTCAACAAAAAAAAAAAAAAAAAAAAAGAGAGGGAGAAAGAAAAAGAGAGAAATAAAGGTGAAGTTTGGGAGAGGAAACCACATGCAGCTGTTTTTGGTTGAGACATGAACTGAGAGTCAAGACTACGACACATTTGACGAGAGTGACGAAGAATTTGTCCTATAAAAGTTTTTGATAGCTTTATTTACCAATGTCATACACTATTGCCTTCATTATGTTTTACTGATCTCTTGTCAGTTCTCTGACCAAAGCTACTATTTTTTCATCTGCCATTTTTAAAGTACTGGATTTATTTGCATTGCCAGGGAACCAACACATCAGCGCTTTCCAAACTCACAACACGACTTAACTTTTTGAAGGAGCGGCGCAACCAAATTGCAGCAGAGCTCCAAAACTTGGACAAAAACCAAGAACTGATCCAGTCACCGCAACCCTCCGAGAAGAATAAAGGTTCAGAAAGTCACCAGTTGGTTGAAACTGCCAATAGGAACCAACGACAAGAACCTAGTATGGTCCATAACCGAAAGGGTAGTGGAAACCAACCATTTCATGATAAAATGGTCGCCACAGAAGGTGATGGTTCACAACTTGAACAGGAAGGCGGCAAAAAGGGATCATCGCCAAAATCTCACAATCTGTTCAACCTTAATTTTGATCGGGGGAGGAAACCCGATGTTCAACAAACTCAACAAGCTGATAGAGTGAAGTCAGAAAGCCAATCATCAAAGAATGTTGATAAGGGTCAACGATCTGAAGCTCTGGTTTCCACCTCAGAAAGTCAGTCTTCCAGAAGTTCTGATAAAGCTTTGATCAGAAGGCCGGTATTCTAATTCGGAATGTCAGTCATACAAGAAAGAACAAAAAGGAAGGCGATGGGAATGCAATCCTTCTGGTCCGTCCGCTAGTATAATCTCATTGTGATACTGAGGAGAAGAATGCGACTTTGTTCTGAGATGCTCCCACGAAGACATATAAGGAAATATTGGTGTTTCGAGGCAACATCTAGGCCCCATGCCTTAGAAGGGGAGCTGCTGATGCCTTATACAACTCAAACCGCCGTGTGCTTTGAACCACCACAAGTTAGCTTCTTCATGCAGCCGAAATTCTTTTAATTCCATTTATACTTGTCGTATAACCTCATCCAAGATAGTATACGATAGTATTACACATGGTTTGTTGTACCAATTGCTCGAAGATGTAATTTATAATTATAGTTGTCTATTCAAATTAAAGCAGCTTCTTTGTGTTCCATGTTGGCATTGTTCACATTTTTATATTTTTATCCATTTGTTTCTATGTTTTTTATACCTGTTGTAGCATTGGAGCACTAGAATATCCATGACTCCGTTCTTCCTGTGTATGGAATCTCTGTATTACTGTGTGTAATTCCGATAAAGCGAGATGATTTTCCAAACCTTGATAACATGAGCTAATCACGGACACGAGACGGGGAGGACCCCAAGGAAAACAAAGCTCTCCTGCTTGAGATATTTTTAAAGACAATCGAGTTTTCTGTCATTTGAATCAAAATATTTACAATTTAGCACGTATTTTCTATGAAACATTCAGTGTCTGAAATTAATTAGTTATGTATGTCTGTATGTTGATAGAACAATTCCTAAGAGCAAAATGGTGGCTCAACAAGATCTCATGAACTGGAATGCATAAAATTGTCGAGGCAAGATACTTAGCACGCACACGCCTTAACCACTAGGCCAAAGCGTCCTGCTGCAATAGAGTTCCGGGATTAATTAATTAATGATCTGGGGTCTCACACCTACAATTTTAAAAAGAAAATGATCGTTTTCAACAACATTAAAAATTGAAAATTTAAAAAGAGTTGGTGAGTGGGGTTACACTCAACATGGATGCAGTTGCTGTAACTTTTTTCTGTATTTAATTATATTATTTTTATTATCATGCTTGTTATGCAAGTTAATTACAAGAATTTGTTATCATTGTGATTTTTTATTATATAGACTAAACAAAATTATGATAGTAGTATATCATAGTAAAAGAATAGAAGATTTTTTATTTTTGTTTTCAACATTTTTTTGTAAAAATATAATCATCATGTTGATTTTTCAAAAAAAAAAATAATTAAAAGATTCTCATCGATAATAGCTTATATTTTTTTTCAAAAGTTTATAATAATAAAATTTAATATTTTAAAAAATTGATAATGTCTCTTGACGTCTCATGTGCCTTAATCTTCCAAAAAAGGATATATCTACATTTTGTTTTTTGTGAAAGGAAAGTGCCACATTATGGAATTATTATGCACTTTGTATCGTTGAAAAGTCCATATCGGTCAACTTCATCCTTATTAAACATAAGAATTTCTCTTTTTGACTTCTTTCACCAGTAAGACGCGATCAAAAGGTCATAATGGATGATATACTTACCCTAATGATATCCTATGTTAATTACTACCAAAATCTACAACTGGTACTCAGTGGTGTTGACTAATCCACTTTGTTTAAAGCTCGAACTCAAAGTACCAATCGTGGTGATTAGTATCCTAACACGAAATGACTAAATTCTTATTTGTAGAAACCTTTATCTAATCAACGAAAAGAGATATATCAAATCTCGAACCAACAGCACACAACTTAATATGGCAACTAGTTCTAAGGCATAAGTTTTACATCACCTATGTTGAGATTGAATCATCATGGAAGCTTAATTTCAAGCTTCATCAAGAACTCATCAACAGAACCAAGTCTCCATATTGAAGAAAGAGTGAGGAATTCAAGAGAGAGAGAGAGCAAAAAAAAAAAGAACAGATTAAAATTGTATTGCTTGGTGAAAAATTATACACCTAAACAATTATTTATTGATATCTATATAAAATTATTAAACTATTTTTTTTTACCTAATTCTAAAACTCAAGATGAGTAACCTATACAATAAACTAATTCCTTTACGTAATAATTGATATCTAAATCAAGTAAACCTTATTTTCACGTTCAACTCTACATTAATATATGAGCTCAATACACTTCAACTACTATCAGTCAACCACTATTTACCGACATCTATATGAAATTACTAAACTACCCTTTTACCTAATTCTAAAACTCAAGAAACTAACTCTGAAAGTTTGTGATTTTAGTAAGAACAGACTAGGAGGGGGGAGTGAATAGGCTGTTCTAAAAATTTATATAACTAAAATCTAACTATGCAGCGAAAAACAGTAATCTGTGTGTAACAGACCAGATACATAACTCTGTCCGTAGTCAACCAATCTGACTCAAGAGCTGAACAAAATAATGATCGATACCAAATAAATCAACCAAGTTACTGATACAGAAATATCAATCAAGAATCTATATCCAACTTGTCTACTTAACAGATTACAGATGAATATGTTATCTAACCTATTATATCGATGACCAAACAATGATTAGCCAGAATTCTTATTACCAGAATCTAGATTCTGATCAGATCAGTGAATGAACAATGATTGGAGCAATAAAAAGAAAGACAGAAATAAAGAACTCATAATTTATAATGTTCAGACTCAAATCAATAGTAACGAATTGATTTGAACTTAATTCACTCTTCCTCTTGTTAACAATGTACCAACCAAGAAGGGAATCCACTAGATCATTTTGGATCACAGTTCAACAGTTTGAATTTTTAGAATCACTCAACAACCTTTACACACAATCAAATTTCAAGAAATCTATCTCCAGATGATTCCCATAGGATCCAACAACGAATCTCAATAGATTATCAAATAGAATTGACTCACATAATAAAAAGACTTGTACCAATCATCATCTTCTTCGTAATGTTTCACAGAAAACTGATCCTTGATGAACACTTGAAAGTTTTCTTGACCAGGAGAGGGAGAGGGAGAGGGAAAGGGAGAGGGAGAGAGAGAAACTTTGAACGCTTTGATTCGTAGATGTGAAAAGTAGAAGTGAATTTGTTTCCCTTGCTTTCTCTATGTAGTCTTGTACTTTATATAGATCAAGGCTTGAGTCTTGGTCTTCAATTAACACCTAGTCATGTGACACGTCCTTTTTACTTCTTGACTATCTTTACTATCAGATGGATGTCTGATTAGATTCTGTAGAGTTCGAGTTTCAACCTAGAGGGGGGTGAATAGGTTGTTCAAGACTTTAATGGTCTTTTTGTGCGGAATAATAATATTGTGCAGACTAGTATTATGTGCAGACTAATTAGTTAGTCTGTAGATGATACCATCTAGTCTGCACTCGAGAATTGCAACTCCTTGAGTCTTTATCTCGTTTTCGGCTGTGATAATTTATTAAACACAATTCTAGATATCAGTACAATGAAAGTAGTAAGTAGACACAATATTTATACTGGTTCAGACACTCGATATCAAATGATGATCGAGAGTTTAATCAAGTCTTCCCTTGGTGACTAGTGTAGTCAACCCAAGAGGTGAGTATCACTATCTTCTTGTTTTTGTTTACAAGAGACTTTCCTTTTACAAGTTATCTAACTTGTATGAAAGACAAAGAACCCAGAGGCTTTGCACAGATTCGAACCCTGGACTCTGCTGTAAGATTTTGTTCTTCTGCAGACTAATAACACTTTTGATTGTATCTTCACGACTTGGCTTTCTTGAGTAATCTTTGAGTTGGTAGATTGCTTTGCATGCTTTACTTTTCAATCCACGTTCAACAGCACTCAAGTAAGCGTTTACCGGTTCCCTTTAATAGGCTGAAGGAACAAACGTTGTAGATAATATATTGTTCCTGGCAGTCCACTCATGTCCTCCATCATCTCGTTCCTGATGCTGGCAGTCCACTACCACAGAATCCGTGCCGTTGCTACTTTAACTCAAATCCTAACTTGACTGACTTCATACCTCTGACCCAACCTTAGCAATCACCTCTGTTGCAGTCCAGTCTGCTGCAACTCCTGGTCTGCACACAGTCTCTGTCACAGCCCTAGACTGCATCCCATACTGCAACCCTAGTCTGCACCCAGTCTCTGTTGTAACCTTAGTCTGCACTTAGATCTGACTCACTTTATGCCTTGCAATGTTGGTCCTCGTCTGCAAGCTCAGTCCTTCATCCTTAGGCCTTTGAGTTCTTTTGTTCTTATGAATGCATTAGTTGTTTATCCAAAGTCCTTTGTAATAGCCTGCATCTGGTGAGTTGCACGAACCTTATTCATCTGCACCTAGCATGTAACTATCTACTGGACTTCTAGCATAAACACACTGACTACTTCATAACTAATATTTCTAAATTTTGTTACATCAATTTCTATACAAATGGAGGGATTGCACATTCCTATCAGATTTCTTCTAGGAATCTGATTCAACCCATCAAATTTATTGCTAACAGTTTGTAGTCCTTCTTGAATAACTCTGATAACTTATCTTATCGCAGCTACTCTGATTCTCATAACTTCACTATCTCAGATTATCTGTAAGTCTTATCTATCACTAGACCAATTGTTCTGTGCAAAACTTCCACTGAAACTTATATGATCTTATAACTGTCGTTCTTCTCAGAGCATTTCCCTTTCTGATCATGACAGTTTAATATCCATCTTCTAATAGAGTACCTGTTAACCTTGAGCTCACATGTTAGTAATTCTTTAATTCATCAAATCTAGTGAAGTATTTTCAAACTCCTTTACATAATACTTGATATATAAGTCAAGTAAATCTTATTTTCACATACAGATCAAACTCTACATTAACATACGAGCTTGATAAGCATCAACCACTATCTAACCCCCCCCCCCCCCCCCCCCCAACTGGAGGGTACGTATTCATGTTGAAACTTGCCCTTCAGCTCGCTTTATCATTTGATGCCAATTACTGCAATAGGTATCTGTGTTATTGAACTGGTAAATTTTTTGTCCAAACGTCTACCAATTTCTCCTGTGATGGTGTATAAGCCAAGGACAGTATACCTTCGAGCACCTTGTCTCTTGTAAAGTGACAATCCACTTCAATGTCCTTTGTCCTTTCTTGAAAAAATCAGGTTCTGTGCAATGTGCAAGGCTCAAACATTATCAGACCCGGATTTTGGCGAATTTTGATTTCTGGTTCATTGATTTTTTATTCTTTGATTTCGTCCTGTATTTACTGATCGAATACATCAATGACGACCCCTCCTGAGAAAACATCAAAGCGTGATGAAACGGTGTTCGACGCTTCGGATGAGTTATACTTACACCATTCCTATCATTCGAACTGTGTCCTGGCTAGCAAATTATTGAATGGAGATAATTACGGTCATTGGAGGAGAGTCGTGGAGCTTTCATTTCTTGCAAAGAACAAAATAGGGTTTGTAATGGGGACAACGAAGAAACCTAGTGAAGACTCATCATAGCTTGTTCAATGGCAACGATGCAACACTATGGTAATCTAGTGGCTCCTTCACTCTCATATCATGTTGCGATTCAATCACCATGGAAGCTAAATTTCAAATTGAATCAAGAACTTGTCAACAAAACCAAGTCTCGATACTGAAGAGAGAGAGAGAAAGGAATTCAAGAAAGATAGTGCGGAGGAGGGAGAAGATTAAAAATTATATGATTGGTGAAAATTATACACCTAAACAGCTATTTATAGACATCTACATAAAATACTATACTATCCTTCTACCTAATTCTAAAACTCAAGTTGACTACCCTATACAATAAACTAACTCCTTTACATAATACTTGATATCTAAATCAAGCAAACCTTATTTTTACATCCAGATCAAACTCTACATTAACATACGAGCTCGATACACATCAACCACTATCTAAAAACCTAAAATTAGTAAATGACAAGATAGGATTTTGCTTCATCAAAATGATAGAGTGAGAGTATGAATAGGAAACTACAACCTTGATTTGAGGGCTAAACTTTCAATACAAGTTGGCATCCTAAATCTAGTTCATCCCTCCTTTTTTTTCCCTACCCTATTAATCCTTCCACTCTAGTTAATCTCATTTGCAACACCCATATATCCTTTTTCTCCAATACCAAGCACATAAAATCCCAAAAACAGTCACAAAACTCAAATCAAAACACAAAAAACTCTCCCTTCTCAATCTGTGATCATCTCCCCACATCTGACCCAACTTTCTTTTTCGTTTTTCATCGAACATCAATATATACAACTCGAAAGAAAAGAAAGTGCGTGTATTTCAGAGTTCATTCTTTGTTGCGTTCTTATAAGAATGCAACGATTGTAGAAAATTTGAGGACTCTGTCAATCTGGGTCTGATAGAGGGAAGAATAGCGCAACATGGAGGCACAACGGTTGAAACATTTGATATTGTTGTGGTTTCATAAGCAATGCTCTCGCGCCGCTCTTGTGGGTGGTAATCACACTGCTGCCCGATTCTGCAGTCGCTAGGAGCCCCTCTCTTCTCGCCATCTCTAAGCTTCTGCCCTTCAAATCTCACATTATTAGAACTAGTCTCATTCTATCGTTAAGAGTATCATTTTGTCGTGTTTTTTTCTTCCTACAACATTCATATACTTCTATCTCTTTTTCCCATTTCTAAAAACCATTGATCCTTCGCTACAAAAGACTCACGCCACGCCCCTCAGCTGCCTCGGTCTTCTCACCTCCATTCCTTATATTCCTTCACCGATAACTTGTTTCACGATGAAAGACAATAAGATCACGATGGAGCTGCCATACACGATCCACAAGCTCCATAACAAAAGCTACAATGCCAAGGCATTGGACGCGGTGATCATCATGAGGCTCTCAAACCGCAAAGCGCTTCAAATTTTAGCTCAGGCTTTGGTTCTAGCCTTAATTATCACAGCGCTTCCATGGCTCGGCACCAATGTGAAGAGAATGACTTCCACGATTTCTCTGGGTAGCAATCCGCCAGCTGATTTCAGCTACGACGTGGCTGATCTTGCCGCATTACCATTACTATTCCGTGATCTAGTCAATGAGGGGCTGATCAAGAGAGGAGACAAAGCGCTTATTGTTGGGAACAACGGTGAGGACGAATCAAATGCAATCTTCAGCTCACTGATCACGAGCTCCGGAGACGTCAATGTGATCCATCGATCTGATTCGCATAGGCAGGGCTCTGTCCCTGATGAGGCCTTCGACTTTGTCTTCACCAACAAATTCAACATTGATTCGGATTTCATCGACAGGACACTTAAACTAGGAGGCATTGCGGTCCTCCATCTTGGAAACGAACCTTCGCTGGCCTTCAACAAGCCAGTGAACTACAAGATTGTTTACGTGAGGCGATTGAGCTCAACTTTTATAGCGTTGAGAAAGACCACGTACTCTGAGGCCACATTGCCGTCATCCCCTCATAGAAAGCTCCTCGTGTTCATAGACGAGGAAAGAAAGGCCGCGCTCAAGAAGTTAGAAGACGTGCTCCTAGAGCCGCCAAGATCAGCAACAGGAAAGTCAAGGACATACTTGAAGAGAACCAAATACCTTCCCGATCTGTTAAACGATTCTTTGGAGAGTTACCCTAGGAGGGTGTTCATTGACGTAGGATCAACAGAGAAAGACGGTACACAATGGTTCGAGAAACATTACCCTACAAGAAATAAGGATTTCGAGAAGTATGTGGTCGAGACAGTCCCGGACATTAATGCTGAGGAAAACTACGATGAAGAGGAGACGTCAGCTGAGGCTGGTATGTCGGAATGGTTAAGAAAGAACGTGAAGGAAGAGGAATACGTCGTGATGAAGGCAGAGGCCGAGGTGGCCGAGGAGATGCTGAACAACAAGGGAATTGAGCTTGTTGATGAACTCTTCATGGAGTGTAAGCCTAAGGGGAAAGGGAACTATACCAGGAGGGCTTATTGGGAGTGCTTGGCTTTGTATGGGAGGTTAAGGGATCTGGGTGTTGCCGTGCACCAGTGGTGGGGATGACAATCCAAAACTATAATTCCCGATCATACGAGTATTTGACTTATGGGTTCATGCGTATATTGTGTAGCAACTCCATTGAACATAAGATGCCCGCCTAGTTATGTTCCGAAATACAATGCTCTACATTGAACTACTCAATTGCATGCAACGTGACACAGTATAAATGATTATTATATAACCATATAGAATCTGATCTTGGAACAAAAGGGTGATTCCGTGAGATGGTCTCTGATCAGATTCGAACGTTGTACTATCATCTATTAATAGTTCATCATTTTT
Organism: Drosera capensis; assembly: GCA_001925005.1. Lineage (NCBI taxonomy): Eukaryota > Viridiplantae > Streptophyta > Magnoliopsida > Caryophyllales > Droseraceae > Drosera > Drosera capensis. The sequence goes on from LIEC01006654.1 coordinate 16,269, forward strand.
TATTTTTTTTTTTTAATGTTATGATTGTAATTTTGAGGGGAACAAGAGCAGAGTGCATATTGTATAATGGATCAGAGATATCTCAATACTAAAATGTGTTTTTTGAGTTTTAATATAGGACTGATAAGCTCATAGAATGTCCCTCCCATTTATCAGTGATTATGATTTTATTTCTGATTAGTTTGCTCAAATCACTTTATGACGCAGCTTAAAGCGCTAGAACACCTCGAGACCACGAAGAAAGTGAAGAACGAATATTTCTTTGAAAGTTAAACCAATCTAATTAATGAAAACTCTAACCATAACAAAATATTTATAGTGTTTTTAAAAGATTTTAAAAATATATGAATAAAATAAATAAATTTAATATAATCTGATCAAAGTTCTAATAATTGATAAACTAAAGATATGAAATATCTTTATCCTTTTTGTCACTTTGGGATCTCAATCAAAATTTGGCTCTAAGAAAATACCATATTCGTGGCCAACTGTTATCGACATTAACTTCACGTGTCGCTCTTGTGATAACTTAGTTGTTCGGACGCCGGAAAACATTTGTTCTTTAATTTGGATATTACACGACCACGACAACCAAGCTATAATCTATTTGCAGGGATAGAAGTCACAGAATTCAATGTGCCAAACACGGAAGCATTGAACTAACCATTGTGGCTTTTTCATTATACTAACCAACTTGCACAAGTGAAACTAGAGAACCAAATTACAAAGAGAACATTAAGTTTCATATCACAACTCAGAAATATTACTGGCCGATATCGGGTTATCTAGTGCAGTAGAACTCGAAGTTAGTTGCACAGCTCCCGGGCGATCCCTACGCGAGAATTAGCCACATTGAACAGGATCCGAAGGTTCTGCTGCTGAAGATTAGCGATCACGTTCAACACCGAGTTCACATTATTAGGTGCCGCAGCCATTGCCAAGCAAGCGAGTGAGCCCGAGCTGCTATGTATCAAGGTGTTCTCGACCGGGAGGGTCAAGTCCAGGCCCGAAAAGTGTAGGGTCACGCTTGGAGCGGAGTTCGCTAGTGAGCCCGAGAAGCAAGTATCGAATGCCCCAAGTGAGCTAAATGGGCCTGTCACTTGTTTCTTGAACTCGTCCCTAACGGCATTGTAAGCCGGTGCAACGAACCGGGTTATGACTGTGCCCGAGTCTATTATAGTACCCGCCCCGGTGTCCGGGTCGAAGGCGAGGGACTCTGGGGGCACAGGTACCTTTACCTTGCCAACAGTGATTCCTGTTAAGTTGACATAGTATAGTGAGGGCCGGTGCGGGTTCCTGAGAAGCGGGGTGGTCCGAATGCTCTTGGACTGGCCCACCGGTCCGAGATTTAGTGATCCGGAGAAGTAGTAGGACTTGAAGCTGGGTAAACAATAAGAAAACACATTGTTGTAGAGTGATTCGGACTGCGACATCAAGGGCATCGATCCACGGCCCAGCCCGAGCAAACCCTGTGGTGGGATGTTAGCACCCGACATGGCGTTGATGCACCCGAAAACATAGTTAGGTACAACATCAGTAGCCAAGGATAAAGAGTCTTGTGACAATGCAGCCACAAAGGATGAATCTCCACCATAGGATTGGTTAAACAAGGACGGGCTCGACCCGATAGTCAGGAAGGAAAGCCCGTGGACCTCCGTACATTGGGTCGTGGAGCATTCGAGTGACCCAAACGTGGTGGACACGTTGGGGACGAATGTGGTCAAAGGACAACCGTTGCAACCGGAGCATGGAACCCATGCTGCATCGTTGCTGGTGTCGAGAACCATGAACATGACTTGTCCCGGTGTCCCGATCTTGGCCCGGACAAGATAGTTGCCTACTCTTGTTGGCCCGAAGCAACTGGGAGCGAGATCACCCTACTCTTACCCTTCTATGCCACGAGACTAGACAAGTAAGTGACCCGTTCGAGATCCTTCAAGGCCATTTTGATCACGGTATCGGGCCATGAGTAGGGTTTGGGAGGGGAAAACAGCGAGCATTCACCATATAGGTGCATAATCGAGATATCGGAGGGATCGGGCATCGTAAAACTGCATGATTCATGAATGGCATTAGTGTTTGAGACGAAAAGTGAGAAGATCAATATTATGGCCAAGTCCATGACTTGGTCATTCAAGCAATGAAGAAGAGCAATGCTAGGAGGAAACTTGTGAGAGAACTGTGATATGAAGAGCACATATATACAAGTGCTTGTGGAGATTATTGAATTAGCCTTTTACCCTTCTTATCTTTGCCATTTCTATCCTTTTTTCTTGATCAAGGACTCTTGATAATGGAGATAGACATCACATGGATGTTAGCTAATCTTGACAAAGGAAAGCAAGAAAAACGTTTGTACAGTAACGCCGGCCACTGTTCATCTCCACCGGCCAAGAAAAAAAACGTGTTTGTTAGGCAACGCATAGAATTTGTTTTCCTATATATAGCATAGATTTGTATGCTTAGAAATGTACCTCAATCAAGCAATAAAACGAAATCAGAAAAAGGGTTTTACCCACCAATCTCCTTGTCTCAAACTTACATT
>LIEC01006655.1:0-16797 GCA_001925005.1 Drosera capensis
CCTATAAAGAACAGTCGACCCATAAGGAATGGGCAATGATGAACATGAAAATCTTTTCACTCTGAAAAGGGGACCAGTATCACCATCATCAACCACGTCACACAGAAAAAGAGAGCCAGTAACCTTATCATGCCAACAAGACCTATAACCCACAGGCCAGATATGGTCGGTATCATGATAAGCTGGCCTTGCATCAACTAACCCCAACGTAAGAACAAAGAAGTCTTCATACTGAATGGGAAGTCCATCCTGCAATCAAACATGCATATGAATATTAAGATACGATCCAGAGATGAACATTGCAGCACTAACACTTTCAATAAGCATCATAAATATATCAATCCAAGTATAACAAGCATATCAAAAGACTGTTGCTTGTTGACACTTACGTAAACTGGATGTTCTAGGTCACCTTCCTTTTCAGCTTCCATAACATCCAAGTTTTGGCAAGATTTACTTGCACACAAATGCCAACTCCTTGCACTACCGAAGACTTCACTGCTCAACCCAGCTACCATACTGCCTTCAACTTCAGCAAATATATTTCCCACTAAGGACTTTGACAGCTTACCTCGATTCTGTGCATGCAAACCCCTCCACAGAGAAGCAGAACCATTAGCAGTCGTTGCTTTAGGCTCTTTAGAAATTCCATTAGGCATTAGTCCCAAATAAGAGGCGACTTCTGACATTGTCCCAAATGTATTCCCTTCTGGAGCACAGTACACAGCACAAGACTCATGACTGTTCCTTGATTGCTTAAACTCCACATGCCAGCCCTCTGGCAAGACACCATGCCTCTCTGTAATAAATTCTCTAAGGGAGTGCAAAAATATATCCCTTGGATCCCAAATGGGTAATTTTGTACTTCTGGCACTACTACTTCCAACTCTTCCTGATTGCGAAGCAAACTTAACTTCCTCAAAAAATTGAGCACCGGATGTTCTGCAATGCGTAATGTATTCAAGATCCCATCTCAGTCTATGCAATATCAACTACAGATGCATTTCCATAGCCATATGCATCGTTGGAGCAAAATTAATTTGGTTTAATACTTAGGACTTTCTGGAATAAGCACAAAAAAATAATCACCCAGGGCATGTTTTCAACGCAAATATAACATAAATGGATTAACTTGCATAGACAACAACAGAAAGAAACCAGGATCACAAAGCCATGAACGACTCGCCCAGATCACAACCTATAGTCTTTGATGTCATTTATTTCTAGAGCATAATCAAGCAGATCCGCCTCCGTCCATTTATGAGGTTGAATAAATGGAAAAACTTAAAACCCTAAAATCCCTTCGTCTTCTCCAAATCAAGAGAAAATATTGGTCTGCGCAAATTTCCATGCTAGCCTTATTCGGGAAGATAGATGTTAAGCATGGTGCCAAAATAAATACCAAGTGGATAATCGAAGTCGATTTCATCAATTTTCAAATTGCGCCCTAATTGTTTTAGAGGTTCTACCAAAGAAATAAAAAATCATCAAGAGTACAACATCTCACAGAAATTCTCTCTACATCAGAAAAGCAAGTACTCATCGATTATTCTGATTTAGCCTACTAATACAACCACAACATAACATCAACCAGGATGCTATTTATGCAGAAGTAATGTAAATCTTTGCATCTAGAGTAGCTTCAACCTACAGAGCCACAAAAGAAGCATTCTCTATAGATTCTCTTACAAGACTAATAATGAACCTGAAATCAACCAAGAAGGAAATACTGATTTGCAGCGCCGCTCATCAATGAGTTCCTCATTTCACATTTTAAAAACAAATAAAAAAAACCACCTATAAACTCTCATCCCAGTAAATTCCCCAGCCAAATGGTTTCAGAAGGAGACAAATGGAGACATTTGAGAGGAGGGGAAGAGATAACATTTGTCGCAAAAAGCAGTAGTCTAGGTGATAGTATCGTCATCCGGCTAGGTAGCTTCTTTCTCAATTTGAACCTATCTAGCTGAAGCATGGCATTTGAACCTCTCCAAGTACAACTTTCTCAACTAGGAAACATTTAACCATGACTTCCATGTCTAATAACACATAAGGAAGGTTCTACTAAAAGGTTGGTTGAAAAAGGGAAGAAAACTCTAATGCGTTCGAGACTCTTAATTATTTGCCTTCCATATAAACTTAAGAGGCTTAGAGTATGTTCGGCGGATAAGATTCTTCCCAGTGAATCGAGTTCGCAACTCAACACCACATATTAACAAATCCCAAAAGCACAGTTGAATAATGCCGCCATATAATTAACATCTCGGTGTTAAAACGCTACATGTAAGATAAATGGACCAAAACCCTCCATTACCATAGGCATAAAGGCCTTCTATTTATACCTGACCACGATATCAGTTTAATAGAAAGACAAACCAAAACTAGAATCTTTTAGTTATGTTCTGGTTACGGTTCCGGTTTCGATGTTGGTTTTGATTCTGGTTTAAGTTGGTCATGATTTTATTGTTACTTCTTTGCGTTTTTTTACATGATTTTGTTCACAAAATGCAAACCAAATAATATTTATTTTAAAAAATATATTTAAAATATGATATAAGACGAAAAAAATCAACTCATATAATCATATCACAAAGTTGCGCTTATATTTTCATCTTAAGATATGACCCAATATAAACGAAAAATGAACAGATGTTTCAACTAAATAGACATAATAAAGAGTGAATCAGTAAATATAAATTAGATAAACAAATTATGGAAAAATACTTCAACGTTTCAGGGAAAAAATACGTCGTATGGAACCCAACCAAACCAACGGTTCTGGTTTTGCTTTTGGTGGAACCTAAACCGAACCAATATCTATCGCTTCCGATTCCACAATGGTTTCGTTTCTTGAGCCGACGGTTCGGTTTTGGTTCAAAACGGAACCATGGTCGGGTACTACCATTCCCTAGCCACAATGTTCATCTTCAGGAGTAACGAGCATTATCAAACCAAGAAGGTGTAACAGCAAATCCTCGCGCGACCGTCATTTACACAAACCACCCTCTTCATTAAAAGCCACGGGCCTTGAGGTCTGAATCAACCATGGTCGTTTATATTCAAACTTACCATCAAACAAGAACCTAATGGAAAACCATAATCAAGCTAAACAATCACAAAGTCCTGATAGGTTCTTCATCTCTCTTGCCGATCATAGCATAAACTACAGATAACACAATGCAGAAACGCTACATGCAAGCTTCACAAACAGAAGCTGTTAGCTTCACATTCTCATTCCACCTCAAAGTTCAAATATCTACATAACACTTTCGAATTCAACAATCCAAACTCCATTCAAACAATATCAACATTGAAAGAGAGAGAAACAAGAAGCAACCAAGTCAGCAAAGTAACTCACTGAGAACGAGCCGCCAATCTCATCACAAAAAGCTAAACTAGTGCTCGAAACCTCGTACCTCGAATCCTCCACCTCCACCACCCGCCGCACCTCTCCCATCTTCCTCTCCTCGCCACCGCCACCGTCTCCCTCGCTAGGCGGCGACGCATTCATATCCAACAACCTCAAATCCCCTCCTGTCCCACTCTTCTTCTTCCCGAGCGGCCACCTTCTGCTCCCAACACCACCGCTCACACACTCCCCACACAGCCACTCCACCAGCCCCGCCGCCACCTCTCTCCCGCTGCTCCCCTTCACACCTGCACACCCTAGATGAAACACCCTCTCGCATCCATCGCAAACCACGACATGTCCCCTCGCATCGATCCTCCCGCACGCCGCGCATGCCGCCGGCCTCCCTTCCCCGGGAATATCCGCCGGGGCTCCCTCCGCCGGGGCCGGATTCTCGTGTATACACCTCACAACCGCCGTTGGCGACACCACGGCCGAGGAGGAGAGCGGGTTCGGAGAAGGTAGGGTTTCGGAGGGGGAAGGGGTCTCGTTCAGATCGATGGTGAGGATCGAGCGAGTCAGCTGCTTAGCGGACGAGTCGGACTCGGTGGGGCCCATTTTGGTTCAGTGAGTCGACGGCGAGTTGAGGCGGTTGAGGTCGCTGCGCATTGTGCGGCGGTGATTGTGGACCGGATCGAGCGGATCGGAGAGTTGGGTGAGGAGAGAGAGAGAGAAGGAAAGAAAGGGGATTGAAGTGGGGTTTGTTTCCGGGGGTGAAAAGGGTAAAAGGGGAGAGAAAGGTGGGCAGGGTTTCCTGGGCCTGGATGCGTTTAGTCCAAGCGAGTTGAGAGATGAGAGAGGACTTGTACGAGTAAGGGGACAGTGTTTGGAGTCACGACTCTGGTGAAGATATAGACTACTTTGACCGGTTGAACAATGGTTCCTCCTTTGTATGATATAAAAAACATACGCGAATTTATGTATATTAAACTTTTATAAATTTTTAATAATTTTTTTAAAATAATAATGATATTTATAATATTAATTATGAAAGAATATAATTGATGTGATAAGATTGATTTGATTTTTTATATAAAATGATATTAAATAATATACGTTATCTATATTTTACGACGATTTAATTAGACAACGTTATTTATATTATATAAAAAAATATTTATAATGTTTTTTCATTTGTTTATTTATGCACATTTCCCAAATGCTACGTTCACATGTATTATGTGATCGCTTTATATGTGGTCATAGTAAAGTGCTCTATTCTTGGACTAATACCAACACATATCTGATCGTTTCACAACATGTATTAGGTTGAAACACGTAACTTACACAATCATAAATGTTCTCGATAAATTTACAAAAAAATTATATTTGAACGCCATTACATATATATTTCAAATTTTATATCGACACACGTGTAAAGTTAAAACGATATAAAATTTATAGGACGGAGGAAATATCAAACTTCATATATAAGGAGTAAATGTGTAATTGATGTTTAGAACAAGTTAGAGATTGTGAAAAGTGATCTTCATATATAGACATTAATCAATAGTTCGAGTAATTATTTGGCGGGAAACAACTCAAAGGAGTTGATGATAATTACTAAAGATATCAAATAGTATATTGAGATCCGATTAAATCAGACGAAAATTTTTAAAGATTTCACAAGATAAATGTGATTATAATACCAACTAGTACGTCTTTTCCCTATCATTATAGCCTTAACTTGAAAAGACTAACTTATAAAAATAACGTACACAATATAAAACATTAGATAAAAAAACAACCAAGTTCACGAGCAAAGCATTATCTTGCTACCAAACCATGGTCAAGTGACTCAAGTCACACCACACAAGGTTATCAGTCACGAGTACTTCTACTCCCAGGCATTGTACTTCACCAAAATCCCAAGTCGATCATCAATTAATCCGTTTCAACAACCCCACCCCGTAAAAATCACAAGATCGACGGTCGAGATCCACCGACGAGATACGAAGATCATCGATCCGCTGTCACTTTGACCCGTGAGAAAAAAAGCAAGTACCACAGTACGCAGCGTCGGCGCCGGAGATCTCACGGATCCCGAATTTCTCTGCCCCGCCATCTCCGATTCCCTCGTCACAGGTACACTCTCTTCTTTTCCCTTTTCACTTTCCTTTCCTTTTTTGTATCCACCTCGATTCAGGCCTCTTATTTTTTCCACACTGGGCCCCACCGCTGACTACTCTTCGCCGCCGACGAGCCGCGCTGAACCGGCGGCGGGGGTTGCGGCGGCGGCGATATTCCCACAATGCTTATGGATACTCGAATTCGAGGCGGTGGAGCAATGATGTAGGCTGATTTTCGTTTTCACCGTTTTTTGTTTGCTTATTATTTTTTAGGGTTACTGTGCGAGATTGGTGAGCAGGACCGTGAAGTGGGGGGTTTCTGGCGAGGGATCGAGGCCTCACCAGGAAACATGATATCGGAAACGATAACGGAGGATTGTTGCTTGGTTAATGGTGGAGGGATTGTTAGGGTTTGCAGTAATGGAAATGGAAACAACAGTAAAGGGGAAGAACATGAGTTGTCTGAGGTTCAAATTGTGAGTGTGAGTTAGTTGGTTGTGTTGGTGTTGGAGGAGATTTTTGGGACTGATTATTTTTTGTGGTTGGGAATGTTGGGTGATGCAGAAGAAAGCGAAGGTTCAGAAAGAAATGACAATGCAGGATATTTTCGGAGATGCGAATGAGCTGGATGATGATGAGGAGGATGACATGGAGTGGGATCCCTTGCGGGAGCAAGTGACGATCAGCAAGTGGTTTTGCACCAATTGCACGATAGTCAATTTCGAGGGCGCTGTCCATTGTCACGTACGAGCTTGACTCTTGTTTTTTTTTTAATCGATGTATATGAAATACTTTGCACATAGTGTAAGTCTTATGCTTTAGATTGTTTGTTGGGTGATCAGGATTGGGTTTATTGCTACGAATTGGATATTTCAAATGAATTCCATACTGCCATAACGAGCCTTACTAAAATGCTAAATGCTTTGCAATGATAACGTTGTTACCTACAATCGGAGTTAATATAGAAATGGTGATTGGAATAAATTCTAATTTATAAACGGCGGGGATGATAACGGTGACAAACTAAAGTTCTATTCCCCTCACACCTTGTAATCGTCCGCTATTAGTTTTGTTTTTTTTTTTTTGTTTGAACACAGCTGATCAGGGTTTGGCAGCTGTTTACGGGAAGAAGTTGTGCCTTTTCCAGATTTCACCTGCCTACATTAGGGTTTCGTACAAATTGATTTCCAGGGGAAGTATTGAACCTTCGATCCATGGAATATCAAGTTAGGGCTGTTTTTTTTTGCAGAAATGGTACTTGATTCATGAGCTTAGTTATCTGCACGCTAATGATTCCCATTGCAAGCAGGCTTGTGGTGAATACAAGGAATCTGGAATCCTTGAGCATGGTTTTTTTGCTTCTCCTGAATCACTAGAAGCCAATATCACTGTCAGTACGGCAAAATCGGTGTCAAGCAAAGGTGCACCTTGTACTGTCTGAAACCTTCTTCTGTAGTTGTTCTCATTAGTTAAATTTTAAGCATTGATGTTGGGTGCCTTTTTTTAGGTAGTTGTTTTTTTGAATAATTGTGTGGCGTGTCATTGTTGGCTTGAAAATTTCCCTGCTGAATAAGGATTCACTAAAATTTTGTAATGAGCTTTTATTCAGGCTGACTTATGCATTGAAATGTGGATTGGGTATCGGACAAGATTTCATAACCCTTGGGCTTTTCGTATTTTACTGACATAGATCTGCGGTGTGCTTATTGTGATGTTTTTTTTATGGCAGAAGCACCAGTTTCTCAACTTCCAGCCTCAACAAATCACACTGTGGTCGGTTTTGATGAGAGAATGTTGTTGCACTGTGAAGTATGTCATATTTGTTCCTTTTTCTCTTTCTGTTGCTTTCTACTTCTACAATGGTATTTGGTGTTCTATTTGACCTTTATATAGTTGGAGATGATCACTATAGTGATATGTTGGGTGTAACTCTCTGTCTTCTCCTACTTCATTGCCTTGAACCTACATATGATTGTAATTATTTTATGACTCCATGCAATGAACACTGGATGGAGCATCTCAACTAGGAAGAAATTCTCGTAATGTTTCTTCACCTTCTGTTCCAAGTGATTAAAATGTTCAACTACATCAATGTTACTTGTAGATTTTTTAACAATTCTCATTCACTCATAGTTAAATACTCCAGTTGTTTTCGTCATTAGGCACTTGATTCAATGGTTTGTGTGCTTACATGTAAAGTGAGGATCCTTTGCAAATGTATAAGCTCAATTTAAATACCAAATTCTCTCATTGAAAGTAGAGTTTGGGATATGAAGATGCATACAAGCTTAAATGGCAAATCAAGAGAATGTTTCGATCAGGAGTGTTTGATCCATAAAACAAGCACACAGCAATCGAAAATAACTTTACGAGCGGTTATCCGCCTGAAGTCAACCTCTATTTTGGTATCAAAGTTCCTAGCTGTGGTGATACTGATGAGCTAGTGCCTAGTTGGTGGTAGTTAGAGGAACCTATGTTATTTCACAAAGTTTTTGGGGGGAAAAAAAGTTCAGACGAATTAATAAGATGTCACAATGGGGAATAACTGAAGGTGATTTCATAATGAAGGCTAACTGAGAGTCCAAACTGTATTGAAAGAGTTTTTTTGTATGTGTGTTGGATGTTGGATAGGGAGTTCTTTAAAGCTTTCTATGATCATGAAACGAAGAGGTTGGGGTGGGATGTGGGGGTAACTATTGGAGGATAAGAATTAGCATAGTTCATTTATGATGGTGATTATGAGTTCATGACTCCATTGGTGGGATACTTAAAAAATGTTGGTTTTGGTAGGTTCTGTTACATCCCCTTGTCCCCTTTCAGCGAGCACAACACAGTATAAACTTAAGAGTGATTGTGTGATCTAAGTTTTGGTTTTTTGTCCGATATTTTATGTAGAAATTGAAAATACCTTCTGATGGGTTTAATGTGGATAGAGTAGGTAGAAGTGAAGTCGCATCCACATCCTGAAAGACCAGATCGTCTTCTTGCTATTATTGCTAGCCTTAATACTGCAGGTTTTACATTGCTTCCGTCTCTCTTGATTTACTGTCTTTTTGCATTATCAATTATGCGATCTGTATGAATGTGTTTCTATATTGTAATTAACTGTTTATGATAAGACACTTATGTTTTCTTTACAGGTATCCTTCCTGGAAAATGCCACCCAATTACTGCAAGAGAAATTACCCACAGAGAGCTACTGAAGGTGAAAGCTTTAGTTCTAATAATGTGTATTATCATTATGTGGCAGGTGAAGGTGATGCATGCTTGTGAAGAGTTGGTGCTTCCTCAATGTTTTAGTTATTTGTAGGCTCAGGCATTTTATGTGACAAGGGATCTGAATTTTGTCTAGTGCTGATATATTTCAAATTTAGGTGCACTCTTTGGCCCATGTAGAAGCTGTTGAACTTACTGAGCAGGCAATTTCGAGGTACAAACTAACCAGTAACCACTTCTTTTTCTCTTTTTTCTCTCTCACTCTCCTTCTTACTAAAGCTGGTGCTTGTGAAAAGTGGCTGCATCTCTGCTCCTCTTTTCTTTGTGAGGTTTAGCCTGCTTCGGTTACTGTCCAAAAGTAGATGAGATTAATGGTTGGACTGAATGAGAATCGGAGATGAACATTTCTGCATTATACAGTACAAAAAAGATTAACACTTGTTTTTTGAAGAAAAAACTACCGCATCTGAATTTTGACTTTGACTGGTCCAAACCATATTCCATCCCCTATTAAGAAGGGGCGGGGAGAGATTGCTTGCAATTATTTCTCGTTTTCTTGCTAGGTATTGTACATAAAGCAAAATTGAGGGTGCAGTATTTAGAAAAGCGTTGTTTTGAAGTGATGGTGAATTGTTGGCTACATGATATGCTTATATTTCCTAGGACTTCAACCTGCTTTTGAAGGGTTTTACTGGGGATGTGAATTTTGTGTGCTTGATTCTGCATGTTTTAGTTTGTTTTCTCTGCTTATCAACCTATCGATCGGGGTCATGTTTGTATTTGAAGGGCGTCATTTAGTCTTAGGATGGAGGAAGTGTGATGATAGAAGGAATGTGTACTATACCTTATCTAGATTCCTGGATACTACATTGGGAATTGAATCTAACTGCTGCGGTGTTCAATATATTTATATAATGATCCCTTCAGGGAAACATTTTACAAAGTGACAGGGATGTTTTCTTAAATTCCCAGTTATTTTACTCCGGATACGTATGCAAACAAGCACTCAGCACAAGCAGCAAGGCTGGCAGCAGGTTTATGTGCTGACCTCACATCTGAAATCTACAACGGGAGAGCGAAAAATGGATTTGCACTGGTAAGCCACTTGATTTGTCAAAAGATGTTGAAAAGCACTATTTCGGAAGTTTGTATATAGCTTTACCCGCATAGCGGTGGATTATTTTCGCTGAGACTCGAGCTTGTGTACACTTGATGTGAGTGCCTAATCAATAGATCAAGTCTACTATCTTATTTTACTTAACACGGTTCACAAATTCTTGATCTTCCTTGGTAATCCTTGATTGAAATAATGAATGTCTCAGATTCGACCTCCTGGTCATCATGCTGGTGTGCACCAGGCAATGGGGTTTTGTCTTCACAATAATGCGGCAATTGCAGCACTAGCAGCGCAGGCTGCTGGGGCGAAGAAGGTTTTAATTGTTGATTGGGTACTAACACTTCTTTCTAGTCTTGACTTTTCTTTATTTCTGTTTTGGTCAGAATTTTGTGGCTTTTTTCAATCGTCATCTTTTTGTTCTTATTTGATGCTAAGTTTATGTATGTTAATAGGATGTACACCATGGAAATGGTACGCAAGAAATATTTGATGGGAGCAATTCGGTAAGTTTCATTTACGACTTGGTAATCTTTTCCACAATTTTGTCTCTCGAGAACATATCTTTGAAGGTGATATTTTTTGTGGTGGCTCATATAGTATTTAAGTTTTTATGCTGTCTTCGATGCCCATGAGTCTACTAATACACATTGTCTGTATGGTCATGGAGATTATGATTTCTACTTGCCAATTTTTTGGGATCCATTTGTTTCTGTTACTGATAAGACAATGGGAGCACTTTTGTCTTTACTGTTGCAAACGTTGAATTGGAGCTTTATTTGATTATGTGGACCTCAGAATGAGTCTAAAGTGTTATTTCCTATCATAGCTTATTTTCCTGATTACTGTTATTGATCCTTCAGGTTTTATATGTTTCTCTGCATAGACATGAGTGTGGAAGGTTCTATCCAGGGACTGGAGCTTCTTACGAGGTATGGATCCCCCCCTAGTTCCCCTGCAGCTGATTGTACAGGATTTGAGGCTGTTCTATGTGCTTTTTAGATTTGATGGCAAATGTTCTTAAAATGGTGGTCAGACCAACTTTTAGCGCTTAGCCGCTTAAGTAACTTGGCAGGGTCCGCTGTTATTCCCTGTGCAGGCCAAGTCATAAACAAAGTTTGAGACATTAGTTTTAAATGTGTCATAAACAGCAAGTAGAAAACCTCTTGGGGAAGTGTATCTCTTTAAATTTCATGTCATGGTCATAACTTATTTTCCATCTTTTTTCTTGTATTTTTGGATGGTGTTTTTTTTTTTTTTGGGGGGTGCTTCCACGATTATGAAGAAAAGAACATTGCAAAATCTGAACTGTCCCCTGGGTCTGATGTTGATCGATTATCATCGCCTAATATAATTACACTATCCCTTCTACCTGTTGATACCCGGTAATGACCATGATGTTGTTGCTACTTCCATTATCTGAGTTGTCTCCTTCATTGCCATATCATACAGATGAAACTGTTATTGCAGGTTGGCGTAAAAGGTGCCGAAGGTTATTGTGTCAATATTCCATGGATGCGTGGAGGTGTTGGTGACAAAGATTACTTATTTGCATTTCAGTACGTGGTCCTTCCAATAGGTAACACTCTTTTCTTCCTGACCTTGCAGTCATTGTTTGAGTTGATAATACATCACCCCAAAGTATTAGTTACAGCCACCATATCCGTACACCGGCTGAAACATGTGCCTTTTTTTTCATGATCTCTGTCGTAAGTTTGATTGAGAATAGGTCTGAAGTGTGGGCTATTTTCTTATGTGCTTGAAACACTTGTTCGCAGCTCTTGAGTTTGATCCTGATTTCACAATCATATCAGCTGGATTTGATGCTGCAAGGGGTGATCCACTCGGTGGATGTGATGTAAGACCCAAATATCTTGAACAAAGAGCATATAGTGATTACAGTTGATGCTTGTACGCAAGTGGTTTTTGAACTAGTCCTCCTGTGGCACTTATCTGGATTCTGTAGTGTTGCAAATAACTTCTCTTCAAGTATCTTGCACTTCTAGTTTTTTTTTTTTTTTGGAGTTTTAATATCTTGGCATATTTGTGAACAATTTGTTTGATGTTTACAACTCATTTTCAACTAACTTGCTCCTTTCTAATTTCATATCTTGGTTGATTGTGCTTGTTGGTAAATTCCGCAAAGCTTGTATTAAAGCAGAAGTCACATGTCAGATAAGTCATCTGAGTTTGATAGGGATACTATGTTTCAACAGTGAGCAAGTGTAAACTTTCTATGCAACATCTTCAAATTTCTGCTGAAAATTATGGGGAAATCAATGTTCTTTACCGGTGCCCGGTGATATACTGTACAGTTCACTGGGAGAGTCTATTTTTATACTTCCTATTCAGCTGGAGTATATGCTCATATGAAAAAAACACAGTACACCATTTATCTTCCCTTTTACTAATCATCTAACATAGTGTTATTACTTTGTGAAGCTCATAATACACAGTTCATTCCCAAGCTTCATATGCAACCATCTGACATGAATACTCTTTTTTACAGTCAGTTGGTAATCTTGGCTCAGGGGCAATCTTTTTCATACAGTTGATTTCTTCGACAGAATGTGTAAAAAAACTGTGTTAGGTGAAAGGAACTTTTATGCTAGTTGGAAGAGAGCATACACATTTCGATAAGTGCTCATGTTCTTCATTGTTGGAGATTGTGTAGGTGACTCCTTCCAGTTATGCCCGCATGACCCAGATGTTAAGCACACTTGCTGGTGGAAAGATGCTAGTTATCCTTGAGGGCGGGTAAGTTGTCTGATTTCCCCTTCCCTCTCTTTGATTTCTTAACCAACTCATCTCCCGAGTCTCCTGGATGCAGCTATAATCTACGATCAATTTCATCTTCTGCTACTGCAGTCATCAAGGTACTAAATAAGAAAGTTTTTGGATCCCTGTGCCTACTCTAGATTCATATCTGCTTTCCACTATAGAAATGCTACCGCTGTCTTCTTAATTCTTTTATGTTTTCTTATCCCCCTTCTAGCGAGATGACAAAAGGTTCATCTCGAAAGAACTTAATTTTTGTCACTTCCATTTTTTGAACTTGGAAAAACTCTTAATATTGCACAAAGAAGGGGATCGTGGTCCTCTCGAGGTTCGATATGGCTGTCTTCATCGTTGCTTTACATGATCAGGCCCTGTTATTAATTTTCACTTGGTTCATCTTGAAGGTACTGCTTGGTGAAAGCACTGAATGTTGTCAAGATATTGGTGGACCCTCAGGAGCTGCCGTGCAAACTGTCCTTGAAGTTCTGAACATTCAGTCGAAGTATTGGAAAAGCCTTACTGCTAACCTTACGAAATTACAGTCATTTTGGGAGGCATACTTGCTGCAGCACCCGAGTGAGTACATTGATCCAATTAGTATAGATATATTTCTTGATCTTTAGTTTTTGTTGTTATTCCACTTGTACTACAGAGTGCCATGTGTAAACTAGTGGCTAGGAGACGGATGTCCCTGTTTCTTGTAACATGCCATTTGTTTCATATTTTGCATAATCAGTCGAGTACAATGGCTAATTGTTGCTATTTTTATGTGACTCCTGCCCACAGAACAAGGGACAAAGAAGAAGAAGAAAAGCGGAAGAGTCCCGCCATGGTGGTCGATGTGCTATAGGAAGAGGTTATTATATCATGTCATGTACGGACGCCAGCTTCCACGGAGACCCTGGCATACTGAAAATGGCAGTTCGGTGATCTGACTAGTTTTTGCAGCACTTCCAGCCTCTTGTGTGCGTCTACTGGGACTTGGGAGGATGCTTTGTAGTCTCTCTTGTGCAGCTCTCATGTCCAGATTGGGTGAAGTTGTGTATTTAATATGTTAATGTCATAGAGACTTGATGGGAGAAATCTGATTAGGTTCAGTTGTGGAAAGTTAATTGCTATAATGGAGGTCTTGTTCTGATATGGCACATGTTGCCTCACGTGTGTAGCGACTCCATTTTTGTTATGCATTTTCTTAGCGACAGATACGGCCGGATAATTTCAGAGTATGTGGTGACTAATATCTGAAATCGTCTATCATTGAAGATATAGTTGTGGGAACATGTTCTTCAACTTCAGCTGTTCAGCAGGCCAAATGTTCGAGGGTTTCATTCTCGAGTATGGATGTTCATTATGCTGCTGTGGGAACCAATTACTAACATTTTGCCAACTGTGTTCATTTTGATTTGGCTGTCTTTGCAGATCTCCTCCAAGTTACAATGAACATACGCTCCAAAATGAACCTCGAAGTTGAGCCAAAACTTCCTAGCTAACTCTGGCTGACACTTGTAATATTTTTCTGTGTAACATTGTTGCTTGTGCTGTTTCGTGTTTTGTCTCCTATAACAAAATTTATACAGGATATTATCCTATCCTATGATCTATAAGAAGTCTGGTTCCTTGGGCTTAAACAGCTTCGGCATCTTCAATGCATCACCATCGACCTGTTCTGCAAACTGGACCTTTTGGTTGGCGCCTTTTCTTGTATTGGCAGCAAACTTTGAAGCAAAAACAGTTGCTCCAAGATGCTGAACGCTCCAGAGACCATCTGTTGACGAACTCTCCCTGTGCTGCGATGCGGGCCGAGCCAAGTAACCATCATCATCATCTTCATGATCATAAAAACTCTCCTGCAAAGCTAGCTCCTTGGCCAGCTTCCTCTTCTTATACCTCCTCCAAGCGGCTTGAATGAAGCAAGCGCCCCATGTCCTCCACTGGTGAGAATAGTATCTGAAGGCATGCTGCAGCGTCTTGCTGTGCAGTCGCTTGAACTGAGAGGCGAAGAACCTGAGGTCTTCAGCGCCAAGGGCAAATGCTTCGACTTCTGTGAGGGCCTTGACGGTTCGCGTGGAGATTGGCAGGTTGAGGGTTGCGTTGGGCATCAGTGCCCATGTGAGAAGTTCCTCACCACAGAAATCGCCTGGCCTGAGTGTTATGGAGTTGAAGAAACCTGATCGTCCTCCATCAGTTGTTGAGCTTTCCAGTTGACCTCGGATGATGAACAGCATTTCATCTACTGGATCGCCTTCTCGGACAATGTAAGTGCCTTGGGTGCTTAGGGTCGCAATAAGCCGCTCACATATGGCATCCAGCAGTGGCTCATCCATTTGGGCAAAGAATGGGACCTGCAAAAGTACCACGAGAACAGGTGTGTGAATACTGAGCCAAGAGCGCCTGTGTTTCAATTAAGAAATAGATGTATCCACCACAACCTTTGAAGGTTGATGGATACGATTTTAGATTAAACATCTTTTGTGATAATCTTCACCCATGGTTTCTTGGCATGAGTGAATCTGGGTGTTTATCTGATGTTATAGGGAAAACTAAGTAGACAAATTATTTGCAGATGTTGTGATAATATACCAAGAAATACGTACACGCCGAACAAGGCTGAGACAAAGGTGACGCTGTACTTGGCGCCGGAGATCCAAGGGCAGTGACCGTAAGATGGATTCCTCATTAACACCTCTTGTAGCAAGCCAGTTGTACTGAACAAACTGACGAACTCTTTCTTGCAGCTGTGGAGTCAGCTGGCGGTGCCTCATCCATTCCTCGGTATCTTGTCGTCTGACTCTCCATTCCTCGAGCCTTACCGTCAGAGATTGCAGGTATGTCTTCAGAACAATAAGAAGATCAAAAGCTGTTAGTATGATTAACTACATGACTGCGAGTGATATCATTGCTACTGTTGGCAAGTCTCGGTACCTGCATATTGCCTATCAAGAGGCACACCAGGAATAGTCCTCCAATGCAGATGCAAGCAGCAAACATAGTCTCACCAATGAAGGTTGTCGTCGTCAAATTCTGTCCGTACGAACTGTAGAGTAACATAGCATGTGTTATCTGAACAAATATGACCACCGGTCATGAATCTGAATCACTTTTGCTCTGATTAATGTCATACCTCAAGTTTTTTAGTCCAAACCAAAGGCAGTAAAGATACTTCCTCACAAAATTAGAAGAGCCAACTCCACTTGTAAAAGCTTCTGCAAACATTCCGAATCTAAACGAGGCTTGATTGTTTCTCGGATCACAGTTCAGGAGCACGTTCGTGTTGTTCAACCAATACATCCGGTCCACGTCCATCAAGGTAGAGCAATCAAGATATTTAGGCAGGCATGCTGGAAATCGCTCCTTCTCTTTTGCGCATTCTGATTTCCAGCATGAGAACTGACGGCTGATGGCTGCAGTGTACCAGATAGACCCAAGTACCTGCACTATGGGGAGGTGAATTGATCAGACTTATATGCATGAGTTATTATAGGATGGGGCGAATCACTGGCAGCTGAATCAATCAAGAACGTCGCTTTGTTACTTGCATGGCTAGCTAACATGTACAGGAGTAGATTGTAAGCTGCTCCGGCCCAAGCAGTCTTGGCAATGACTCCTGTAGTCCTGATAATCCGCTTATTCAAAGGGAACATGAGGAAGAATCTAGGAACATACTGAACGAGAACAATAAGTGAAAGCGTATAGCTTGCACTATCAGCTTCGGTCCTTTTCATTCTCGGTATTACAAACCAGTTGACAATCTGTAAAAGCCAATCAGCGGAATATTAGAATCTTGAAAATGAAACATCTCTGATAGGATTATGTTGATCATAGTATGATCATCTATGGTCGTCGATACACAAAGCGAAGCGAAAAAGCCCTGGACCTGAGGAAGAGGCAATGCCGCGGCGAGATCAACAACAAAATCCGACCTCAGATACCTCCTAGCAATCTCATGAGGATCCATGACCAACTCCCCTCTCCCAAACACCCTCGAACTAGGCGACACAAACGCCATCCTAAACTTCATCGCAATGTGCAAAAAATAAAACGTATCTGCCAGCGTCCTCATAACCGTCACAGACCTCAGTAACGCATCATCAGATGCCAAACAGGCAACCGAAGCCGATGGGAGGAAGAAGTACAAGGGGTCAATGAAGAGGGCGAGGACGCAGGTGAGGAGGAAAATGTAGTTCCATCGTGAGACAATGTCGGAGTTGGGA
>LIEC01006656.1:0-35762 GCA_001925005.1 Drosera capensis
TCTTTCCCCATACTCTCCACAGCAGATCCATGGTCACCGCCTCTCTCATCTCCCCAAACCACCTTCTCTCTCCCAGATCAACACCGCCGACGCCACCGTCTCTCCCACCTAGGCATCGGAGAAGGCGATGGGAGAAGAGGGGAAAGGGATCGGGTCGAGGGGCCTGAGGATGAGGACGGTGAGGAGTTTTGTTGGGGATTCGGACGGGAACTGTCTGTCTCTCCCATATCCTGGTTATGGTCCTCAGGGATATACCAAATGATCTACATGTTCAACTGCACTGTTCAATCTCTTTAGTTTAAACTTAGTCGTATAGTCTCGGTGGTGTCATGTCTATGACAGAGTTGCATTGTTGTGATTCATACTTGTGTGTTGCTGTGTGCACTTCGTGCTGTTCCCATTGATGCTGCATTGTGAAATCTTGGCGCACTGCGTCCATCCATCGTTTTGCTCAAGTTTCTGTATATTTTACTTGTATTCCTGTGTATTTCTTTGTCGGGTTGAATTTGCTGTTTGTGATTGCTTTATTCTTATGACTATTGAACTCTTCAATTGCTACTTCCATCCGTTTCTTTTCCCTTCTCTATCCACATTCTTCAACTGCGTTCAATAAACCTTGTATCTTTGATGGGATGATTTAAATTCGGGGATTGTGTTTTGGTATAAATCTTTGTTCACGATCTCCAATTCTGGGACGGACGTACTAGTTGTTTCGATCGAATTTCGACGGACGTATTAATTGTTTCGATCGAATTCTGACAGACATACTAGTTGTTTCGATCGAACTCCGACGAACGTATTTTTTTTTTTAGAGATATACTATTTTTTATAAACATACCATGTTGTTTTATAGTTTTCAAAGAATTATTATTTTTTATAAACGTATTATGTTGTTTTATAGGTGCGGTACATCTTTATGAAAAATATTGATACCTCTTTTGAATAAAATCTTCAAAATGATATTTTTCGGGTATTTTTCAAAAGTTTATAATTGAATGTATATCGTCGAATTTTAAATATAAAATACATTAAAGTATAAATCAATTTATAATATAAATTTTTCAATATACAATATAAAATCACTAATATGTATATTTGCAGGCGACATTATATTTTATAATATAAAATCGTTAACATATAGTATTTATAATATCCATTATCTTATAATATACATTAAAAGTGGTTAGAATTTTAGAAAGAAAAGAGAAAAGTAAGAACAACCTTTAAAAGGGGTAGTTAGTTTACAAAATAGTTAGTTTACTTAAAGTGTTAGTTAGTTTAAGTAACTATCTATCACAACATCGACTCTTCAATTACTATTTCGTTGAGTGGTGTCATAGATAGTTAGTTTAAGTAAACAATAACACAATAAAGGTGTAAGTGCTAATTTTGTAGTTAATCATTAAATTGGAAAATCAACGGTTGAGATTAAAAATTCATTTTAACATCAATTCAAGAGAGATAAAATATGTTTTTAATTTTGATTTTAGATTTTCAAATCCAACGATATAATCATATATAACTTGATATGTGGCAAGCTATAAATCAACAGAACCCCACTATAAACCCAGAAAAATATATATATTAACCGTTCCGCAAACTTTTACTTCGGTCTAAAAATATTTGATATATCGGATCATTATTCACAATAAAATAACCTCCTAAAATACCCTATAAATAAAAATATTGTCGTTATAATTCATTATCGCTCATTTTCTTTGGTCTGAAATCACCTTTTTTATCACAATTTTTTTTAATAAACCTAGTGAAATACTGTATTTTATTGTACCAACCCTTCAGAAGCTTCAAAATATATTAGCATCGGAGGGGTAAAGTCAGCAGACAAGGCACTGATAAAGTACAATTATTCAAACTATGGGATCATATACAAACCCCATACATTTGTTCGATCACAGTTACTTCACCATGATTGACCTACTCGTGCACATAAGTGCAAATCCTCAAATAACATCAGCTACATCGCTCTGAGAAACGAATAAAATTGGAAGCATTTATTACAACATAGGTATGCCCATGGTGAACACATTAAACACAACAAAATTTTGAAACAACGTTGGGGAATTAATTTTGAAACAACATTGGGGAATTACAAGAATCACTTCTACGAAGGAGCGCCCAAGTACGAAGCTAATCTCAAAATGTCGCTGAATATTCCACCGGCAGTAACTTGAGCTCCAGCTCCTGGACCTCGGACTATAAGCGGTTGTTCCTTGTACCGCGATGTTGTAAAGGAGATAATGTTATCGGACCCGGACAGTTGGGCAAACGGATGATCTTTCTTGTAGCTTCGCAACTCGACTCGTCCCCTTTGGTTCACGACGTCCACTACTCCCACATATCTCAGGACCTAGAAATTAATCACGATCAAACAAAATGATAAAATGATCAAACAATGGTTTGACCTTATCCTTGAATCTGTAGAATTGCTATAAATTCCAATCAAAGAAGTTTTCGAATCCAATTCTACTTAATGGTAGTATGATACTATGTTGATAAACGATGTATGTACTTCCAACACATGAACTCAGTGCGAATTCGTTCTAGGTTCAAAATGAAGAGAATGTATTCATCTATCTCATATTGAGCAATGAATATGCAGACAGTAAGATTCGAAACAATAGCTATATTTGGGAGTAGTATATACCTCTGCTGAATCTTCAGCCTCTTGTCTCTTCTTTGCCCAATCCTCATCAAACTCTGGTAACTGTTGCATGTATTCCTCAGCCGAAGCGCTTGCCTGAACAAAGCGATCGATGAAAAAAGAAAAAAAGACAAAAAAAAGCTTAGTTTTGGTAGGAACTCCTCATAAACTACTCTGTTGACAATTGAATCACGTGAGCACTCCTACCCGTAATGGTTCAGGGACAAGACTTTCAACCGGAATATCAGAAAGTTCAAGCTTTAGACCAGACTCCCTAGCCAAAATTATCACCTGCGACACAAAAAGTCCTGTCAGGAATCGACAGAGCTCGGTTTCAAGGTAGCGAGTTACCCAACAGTACATATCGAGATGTTCCAAATGAATTCCTTTTTATTAGATGCAATAGTGTCATCGTTTAATGATACCCTGTTTCCCTAGATTCAAGTGGACTAGTGGCAAACATTAAAGCTAGTAGAATGGTTATTGTGACCAACTTTATCAAGTAACACTACCTTTCTGGCAACATCAGTTCCAGAAAGATCATCTCGTGGATCAGGCTCAGTGTAACCAGCTTGCTTTGCCTCGGCAACCACCTCACTGAAATCTCGGTCGCCTTTGAAGTTGTTGAAGATATAGCTCAATGTCCCGCTGCGAAACAAGTGGCAAAAATATCAGCCATGTTAAACCACATACAGGAAACCTAATGCTCAAGCCAATGCTAACCAATGTTTAACTTGGAGAGTGTAAGAGAGCTACATGAGAAAGCATTTCACTTGACCAACCAGCCTAGTTTTTTCCTCTCCTTGTCCCATAACTCCTCTTCATAAAACTCGAATAACCCAGTGCTGACTTGAAACTCTTTTTCCTCTTAGCTAACTCTCGTTCCCACCCCCTCACTCTAAGCAATCAGAGGCAGAAAAGGAATAGAGGATAAAGGTGGAAGTTGCCTTTGTCGGAATGAAAAGCAAACTAGGCTTACCTAAAAATGCCTTCAATGCTCAATATTTTGTCACCAGTTTCAAGAAGACCTCTCAATGTGCTGATGATTGGAAGACCTGCTCCGACGGTCGCTTCGTAGAAGTAATGAGTATAGGATTGTCGCTGGAGAGCTCTTAGCTTCAAATACTGTGTTCAGATACAAACAGTCAATATCAGGGAGCTTTATCAATTTCCTTGCTGATCGTACCCAATACGTAAATGATGGGAGCAAGGCGGGGAAAAAGAACATCAGCTGAAACCATGATTGTAAATATACAATCAAATCCACAGGCCAGAATGATTCAGTGTCAAACAATAACACGAGAAAGAATTCCAAGCTCAAGTCTCATATGCAAATAAAAGCATAAATTGGCAGCAACAGCAGCAGAAAAATAAACAAAGTGCAACTTGTTTGAGAAAGAAGTAACCGGACCCAATTATATACCTGCTCAAGTGGCCCAGAATTCGCCTTTTTATTTGGCGTAATCACATGAATTCCTTTTCGCAGCCATTCATAGTAATGGGTACCAATGTCAGAATCAGCTGTACAATCCACTATCACTGTATTGGGGATAAAATGGTTCCCATGGACATGCTGAATGAACGCCTGCAAATCAGCATCTTCACCTTGTTCGGCCAGCTGATCTTTCCACTTGGACAAATCAATACCCCTGACAGCATATTCAAACATAGAGGTCAACTAAGACTAGTTTATCAGTAGGTAATAGGAACAAAATGGTTGAAACAGAACAAGTAATTCCCACAGATTGCTGATTGGCAGACGGAAATTAGTTGGATCGGATAATTGAGTGACAAAAGTTAGTTGGATGAACAAATCAGCAAGAAGCTTGCATAGTAAAGCAAACGTGACATTGTGCAATCGCATCGTCATCCCATAGAATGGGCAAGAAGAATCACATTTCATCACCACTCACAATTGCCTAGACCTTTAAGAAAACCAGTAATTGATTTTTTCGTTTTCTTGTCACCATTTGTTTTTTAACATTGTTTGCAGCGAACCTAGTTGTGGCGATAATTTATCATAATGTCAATGTCCAAATTTCATGTCCCCGATGAAACATGAAAGGCCATATAGTCAGGTGGGAGCTTTCAGGCACAGATATAACTTACAGTTCACTCAGCAGCATTTTCTTCGAGCTGGTGATTCCCATGACACGTAAGTCAATGTTAAATTCCTCTTTCAGCACAGCCGTCTGACAGGGTTAACATCACATCAAGTTGCTGGATATAAATCACATACTTGAACCACTACTCCATAATATGTCCGAGCAAGAGATATTACCTGGTCTCTGAGTTGCGCGAGCAATGTTCCACCAATCAACCCCGGTCCAATGATGCCCATCGCAATTGTTGTCCTTGAGAGATAAAACCTGGAATGAACTGCTCTCAAGGCTCTAATACAGTCCTCTCTCTTGACAACAACAGTAACATTGTACTCGGAACAGCCTTGTGCTATGGCCCTAACATTTATGTTAGCCTGCATCATATGAAATTCCAAAATTCAGAAATTGTGTACGTCACATTACTTCAAAATGAAGTGGGGAGGAAAGGAAGATAACAAAAGGGGACAAGAAGTGAAAGATCTAAGACTATAGATCATAAGCAGCTGACCTTAGCCAACGCGTTAAAGAGAGTAGCACTAACTCCAGGTGTACTGGCCATCTTCTGACCAACGGCTGCTAAAATGCTGCAATTAGGGATCACAGCAACCTGTCAAAACCTCAATCAAGTCAGGCAAAAGAGAGATGGTACTATGGTTCCATGATTGGCACCAGTAAACATGTAGAGGACAAATAACATAATGAGAAGTGACAGAATCTGTGTTCAATATATAAGAAAATGGGATGACTTCTTCATATCACGTAGAAAAAGGTGGGAAACCTGAGAAAGGCGACCAGCATCTAGTGCTTCACGGAATCTAGACTGTAAAGCTTCAGCAACAGCTTTTACCTCCTTCTCAGGCACAGCAAAGCACACAGAGTGCTCACTACTAGCCTGTATCATATGAAATGAAGAAGCTTAGACTTGCTATTCTACAAAGCATTTGAGTTCATGAGATTGAACAATGATATACCTGTGAGATCATAATTACATTAGCTCCTACATCCTTCACGGCACTGAAAATCGCACTAGCTGTACCAGGAACACCAGCCATGCCAGTCCTGTACAAGTGAAGTAACAAAACCGAGACAAATCGTTGAGAACTATCAATCGTTGCTCCATAAATGATATTAGTAGCACAAAAAAGATATGCTCACCCTTCAACATTTACAAGGGCCAGATTGTCTATTGTAGCAAACCCTTTAACAGGTGTCTCAACGTGTTGGTCATACCCATTTTCGTCAAAGGAAGGTTGACATATCATTGTTCCTGGCGTAGAAAGGTTGAAGATATTCCTTATGATGATCGGAATACCATACCTCATTACAGGTATCATGGTGCGAGGATGTAGAACGTTCGCACCAAAGTAAGACTGCAAATTCATTTGATAATCATTACAAAAACATGAATCAACACGCTTTTAAATAAACTATGAGGGAGTCCTGTTTACCATTTCCCAAGCCTCCTGATACGATAATGTCTTCAACACTACAGCATCACTCACTGAAAATGGAAACAGCCACCATACGAAGTTCATTCCATATAATAATTTAGAATCCGTAAACTTTATTTAACCAAAAAAAAAAAAAAAAAGATTTCCAAAAGGCCATTACAAGCAATTAAACGAGTTTTAGAGAATATTGAAGTCAATCTTAGGTAGAGGCAATGAAACGAGTCTTAACGGAGGTAGTTGATAGTTCCAAACCTTTTCTTGGGTCTGCACTATAGACACCATTAACATCGGTCCAAATTGTTACTTGTCGAGCCATGACAAGAGCTCCCATGATAGCAGCAGAAAAATCACTTCCATCTCGTTTAAGGGTCGTGGGGATATTTTCAGGTGTACTAGCAATGAAGCCAGTAGCGATGATTATCTTCGCTGCATTCTGGGAAAACCATAGGTCAAGTCTTTTCTCAGACTCAAGATAATCGGGATCAACTTGATTTGAGTTTGCAGGGTTCACAATAAGAACATCTCTTGTATCCATCCACTGACAATCGAAACCTTTCTGCAAATGAGAAATTTGAAAGGATAAACATCAGCATACATAAGAGAGTCATGCAATACCAACCACGCTACAATATAAGTACATAACAAAGAAAGTCTCTACCTTTCTGACAACGAATGATAGCAATTGAGCTGACCACAGCTCACCATGTCCAACGACAAAATCAGTGAATGATTCGGTGGCATGACCAGCTGCAACAAATTTTATAATATAGTTGGCAAAATTCATATTACAAAAGTATGGAAGAAACAAACAGCATGTAAGCCACTATAGCACTATCCAGTAGACAAGTTCAGTACAGTGCTAGCAAAGAGATATATATATAGCAGCATCAGCAAGTTAAAATATGATAGCAAGTCATAGTAGCAGCAAAAGCAAGTCTTAATCCATAATGAGATTGCTCGGCTCTTCTAACAGTTGGTGTCTATCAACCATCAAACGAGATGATTTCCCCTGATGACTTGACATGCATACTTGTAACAGCGATAGTCAATTAACTTAGGCATAAGAGTTAGTGTCATTTTAAATGATCAATTATGAGCCAAAAAGGGATGGTGATTAACCACTTCAAGCAACAGACCTATAGTACTAAAAGCCACTTCTGCACATAAAAATGTGGTTCCTTTCTCAATTTCTTATTACTACAGATGGATAGATTTGCACCCATAATTCTTATTTGGAAGTATACTCTATGCAATAGCCTTGCTACCTCATATAATATCACCCGATCACCAGATATTGATGCTATCGAGGCTCTCAAAACATGGTATGCATGAAACATTAATTTTGGAACTTTCAATTGCCATTAGATGGAAAGTATAGCAGAGATACATCTAGTGCCGCCTCATATTGTGCCCCATAAGCTGCACTTCAACTTCAAATGTCTCATAACTTGATAGTTGATAAATTCAATATTCAGTGATTTAGATCATCACAAGGTTCTGCCAAATGTATTGACAGACAAGTGTTCAACTGTTTTTAACACTAAGGAGCACCTGACCTTACATGTTCATCACTATGGAAGATTCGAACATATAGTAAAGAGAGAGAAAGTACCTATGTATATTGCTCGGAGCATGGCCTTAAGATTACTGATATCATTGTGCAACCTTGACAGGAAACTTAGAAGCTCATCTCCATCAAGAAGATCAGTCGCAGTAAGCCTATGTTTTTCAAAAACAGCATCTAATGCAGCTGCGTAAGAGTTGTCTCGGGATTGTGCCTTTTGTATGAGATCATACATCATATCTGTGACCTTTGACATCGCTGATACAACCACCAACTTTCTTTCAGACTCATCACCAACGATGATATCCGCGACACTATTTATTCTCTCCGAGGTGCCGACACAAGTACCACCAAACTTGTGAACAGACCAAGTATCGCCTTTCGGAAGTTTCACATTTTCCGTAGACTGATCCACAGAAATATCTATCAACATCACGATATAAAGTGTGAAGTCAATCGAAGTCCATCTCATAAGAATGCATCTATATGAAGGGAGAAGAAACACTGGGAAATAACCTGTGATAGATGCACATTTTGGAGCAAGAGACTGCATCGCTCTTTGACAACTCGAGCCCACCCTGCTGCAAAAATGAAGAAAAAAAAAATCCCTACTTGAGCATTGAAGTAACTCTTTCATTGCATACTATGAAACCTAACAAACAATAATAGATTGACAGATCAAGAAATTCAAAATTGTTGCGATGACAAGCATGTCGGAAATGCTACTCACTCAAACTAGAGAGTTATGACTCTCTTTAACTATTTACTTCTCTGACACCAATCTCACTACGCTATCAGACTTCATGAACCCTCAATTCCGTTTCATAACTTGCAACTACATCTCATTGCTTCGCTTCTAACATGTTCATCATCACAACCCTCACACTCAAACACTGAAACCCTACCGAGCCATCAATCGATTCGTTTCTAACAATACTCCTAGGCGCATCGCAACGAAGCCCCAACACTTCACCAAAACCTCAATCAATGACTACACTACTCATTCTCAACACAATTCCCTCAAATAAGCAAACAAAACCCCAAATCATCCTCTTCAATCGAATCCTCGACCAAAATCAAGCATCAAAGCATCGTAATACCAACACATTCCGGTGGAAAAGAAGTTCAATTACAATTATATTACCTCGAAAATGTAGCGCCGCCGCCGACGCGGAGGTCGGAGAGAGGTCGGAGCGTGGCGGTGGTGGTGCGAGGAGGCAAAGCCGGAATTGTGGCCGGCGAGGCGTGGTATGATAGGGCCGCCGATGGAGAAGGCAATTGACCAGCCATGTTCGCCGCCGTCGCCGCCCGGTGAGGTTTCTGTGCGAATCAGATTTGGTTCTGTTTGTGTGCAGAGTTGAAGTAGGTGAGTTGTAACCAGTGTTTGTAGTTGTTTCTTTTCCTTTTCTTTCGACTCTCGTGTGTTGTGCTGTTTGGTTTAGATGGACTCTGTGTTTTGTGCCAAAAGGAGAGCACTGTAGTATGATTAGGGGAAGACATTAAACCATGGAGTGGAATTGGCTGCTAGGCAGCAAGGGCAGCACGGTTTAAAAATGAGTGGGAATAATAAATTTTTGTTGATGTAATGCATAAAATATTATAACACGATTTTGTATATGAAGTGTTTCACTACACAACTCATTCCTCAACATTTAACATTTTATAACTTAATGACGCACAACATAAATTGAACACAACACGTTCTTGTATATGTAGTGTTTCACTACACAACTCATTTCTCAACATTTAACATTTTATAACTCAAAAAACGCACTACATAAGTTGAACACAACACGTTCTTGAAGACTCTTGTGATTGTGGTAGGAGACTCTTCTTTGGATGATTTGCTTGCTTGATTTTTGAACGATAAGATGAGAAAATCTTGGACCCTTTTTATAATAAAGGATGAAAGAGTATAGAGTGTAGGAAAGATGTAGAAGATGTAGAAGATATTTTGGGAGAGGGATAGAGAAGAGCGAAGAATTCTAGAGTGGATGTCTTCAGAATTTGGCTCCTTCTTGAACACCTTCTTTGAGCCATATATGTCGGGCTCAAGGATTGGTCTTGGACTTGAGTCTTCTTTGGGTTGGTGTTGAAGGCCTCTTGTTTCCATCCCAAAAAGCCGACGGAACTTTTCGAACTTCGCTTGGTTGAGTTCCTTACACCTGGAAGAGTTTCGGACATTCGGCAACAACATAGTTAAAGGATAGTTACATCGATCAAAACCCAGGAGTATTGCCAGATTTCCCTCGGATGAATGTATTTACACAAAAATCAAATAATAATGATCCTCGGGATGATGCCGACGCACGTGTCAAGATATGCTACAAGGCATACAGAACAACTCACACATTAACCCTTGGTGCTTTGAAACCAAGAGCCACGACCTTCAAATAGTCCGCTTTTCAAGGAGGATTCGTCGCCCTGCTCTGCACTGCAAAGATTTTGTCGAGCAATGGCACCATCAATCCAAGAATTGGCAGCCATATAGCTTGCCGTCGTATCCCACGCATAAAGTCCACAGCAATAATGGAGCGTGAGAACTTCAGAGTAATTCCGGAAGAGGTGGCTGCTCTGTTCTCGCCTTGGGATTACCTGATCGAGCCCCATCAGAAGCTCCGGCACCCCTTCCTCTGCCTCTACCGACAGCGGTGGATGGTGGTGGAGCAAGTCTCAGTGCACTGTGCTCGCTCTTGCCTGAGTTAAATATGGATCCCAGATCCATCGCCTTCTTATCTGCAAACCCATTACCCGGACCAGCAATCCCCTGACTCTGTCTCAAAGAACCCGAGGAACTATGAATCCCAAGGCCGCTCAACGAGCCAAAGTTACTCACCGCTGGATCAGCTTGTTTTTGTACCTGTTGCCCAACAAGACCTGGATTGCCACTGGCCCAGCTAGCGTTGGTCACGGGCCAGTTTGAGGAACTAATGGTAGAAGAGCTTGTTTTGAAATTGGGTCCATTCTTGTCCAGCGGTGGCACTCCAATGAAACCATTCCCGTGTAATGATAAATCCGAAGACAATGATGAATTCGCATTGCTACTGGGTCGAGGAGGCCAGTCAGCAAAAGGATCCATATCGTCCAAGCTTGCTGTGGACGCATTTTGATTATTTTCCTGACTATAACCTGTCTGTTGAGTAATTCCGGATGATCCTCGAGGAGGCCATTCAATATCTGAAGCTGGAAAAGAAACATTCTGTGAACCGGATATGGAAGACACTGCCGATGAATTTAACACAGTGGACATGCCGGTAGACTGGATGCCACTAACTGAATCAATGGAAGACGAATTGGGGATAGAAGCTTTGGTCAATGGATCTTCTTTCCTTGTGTTCGGGCCCCAGTCTTCATCCCAAGCTGGACTGCTCTTTGCTGCAGATGATACTGAAACCGTTCCATTCTGTTTCATCCACGAACCTGACTGGCGACTGTCCCCAGGAGATGTATTAATTTCTGGAATTCCAGAATCGGTCATGGAGACTTCTCTTTTTTCTTCAATTCTCCTGCAGCGGAATAAAAATGAAACTCAGAGGTCAAACAAACCATTTAAATGCACTCGAGCAAAACATCCGAAGACTGTCCAATCATGGACGGACAGGCTTAATACAAGATATAGATACCTGAGTATGTCCTTGACAAACTGCATGTACTTTGCAAACTGCTGGGAATTTAATTGCTGGGCAGTGAGAAGCGGTGAAAGCAATGGAAGGATGTGCTCTGCAGCAAACTCGGTTCCATACTATAAAGTACAAAAAAAAAAAAAAAAAGAAGGAAAAAGAAGATTACAAAATGCTTAGCAATTAAAGAAACTTTTCTTGGAGTGCTGCCGGGTGATCAAAATGCAAGAAGTTACCTGTTTTAGCAGTGAGCTTGAAACACCCAGCGTGCACATAAGAGTTACAGGAGAATGATCAACCGCAGTACAACGTTGAATGGTTTGGATGACATCCAAAGCAGCCTGTTTGTCAAGCGAGGGAACTAAATCCCCTAAACATAGTAGTGCATTAACCCTAACCTGCAATCAGAAAGCACATCCATTGGTAACACGAAGGCAAGATCACCTGTAGCAACCAATTCGACCAACAGTCCAATTATAATTCTTACAACACTGCTATAATTCGACTAAAGGATTTAAGAGGGACTAAAAGAATATGAACAGAAAATGAGCTGTAGAAGAGATATATACATACCGCAGCAACCGTCGTTCTGAGAGCCAAGCTATGAACACGTGGTATTAACGCTTGTTTCACCAACTGCAACAAATGATATCAGAAGAGAAAAATCTATGAACACAGTAATCTGACGGCTTCGGATAATATCCATGCACCTTCATTTTAGAAAATAATCACTACAGAACATAAGTAGAACACTAATCATTAATGAACTAGCACTACGCCCCGCCCCAGCTGAATACCTTTGAGATGCAACATCCAATAAATAAGTTGCTCCAATTGTGGATTTTTGTCAAATCCTAAAGTTGCAAACTTGAATCATGAAAATCATCTTTTTGGGTCGGTGATCTCATAAGAAATCAGAAAGCAAAATGAGCATTTCAGGCTTTCAGCCTAAGAAGAAGTTGGTCAAACTCCTTTATAGGAAACTCTCTCTACTTGTCTCACATGTAGAGCAGCTAATGGATAGGAGACCCTCTCTACTATCAGTCTATCACAGATGTTCATTTTGGAGCTGAGTTTCCTCATAGTTCAGGCACTCCGCAATCATGACAACAATTTTCAAATTATGAAACATTACTGAAAATGTAAATGACAGATCAAGGAGATCACCAGAGGGTCAAGATGCTTGGCAAGGGATACTGTTTTCTTCAGAACTTCCTCTTGCAAACGGGGATCAGTATCATCATAAGCACGAACCAGCATAGGTAGCAAATGAGACATTAGGTGTTCACGACTAGTCTGCAATTGAAACAAAGAATTATTATGTCGGGAAACTGTGAATTACATTATAACACACAAAAGGGCTCCAACATGCACCAAGAGGGAAGGGAAAGAAAGAAAAAGAGTAAGCTATTTTTTAGCAGCCTAGAGGTGACTGGCGTACACCTCAAGCTACAGAATGACACATCTCTGCATGAAACAATTTCAACAACTCTACAACAAAATGACCCTGCATTACTTAAGACATACCCCAGAAACCACAGTCGGATACTGTCTTTATGATCAGTATCTCTCAAGATGCTTGCATTCTCTCACTTCTCATCACTTTGCATATTCCAAGTTCACTTGGCGAATCAAACATGAAAAAATCATACATAAAGAGGAGAGCAGCACAGATGACACCCATATAAACAAAAAATAAAAATAAAAATGAGAATGAGATAACAGTAAAGAAGATTGCGAGAATGCTGGAAACTTTGTAAATATGTATCATATAGCTGACAAACATGATCTGTAATCTACACGTTTAATCATAAAGTCAGTGACACCCATAGAAAATAGAAAAAGAAACTAACCTTGTCTATTATAAGCTCCACATGTTTCAGCAGCAGCAGAAGTGTATCACCAGAGGCAGAACTCAAGACTGGCAAAAGAGTAGGGAGAGTCGATAGCTCAAAATCATTTTTATCCTACAGATAGTAAATTAATTCCATTCAAAATCTAAGGAGCGCGCTGCAAGATAGAAGTTTGTTTGTGCTGCAAACAATGAAAGGAAAAATATTTCTTTTGATCCATTGCAATGCAATCATTTTCCAAGCTTACATGTATGATTTCCTATGAGAAACACATATTAGGACATCTAGGAAATCGTATATAAAATGACAGTTGCGAAAAAATTGAAGACCGCCACAGGGTTTTGCATGTTACTAAAAAAAGAAAAAAAGAAGAAGATAATTTTATACTGATTAGTCTGCAAAACAGCCGTTAGACACCGCTGTTGTACCCTTCAAAAAGTAAAAAGACACTTAAGAAACGTCACTTGCAAAGGATAGATATTCTATACATGTATGGATAGACTTAGGAACCCAGCCTTATTCAAAACCAAGGGACGTAGATAACTGAGCTTAGGCGGGTAAGTGACTCATTTCCCAATTGCGTCAAATTTGACATCCAGAAATTCAACAGGAATTCTATTTAATGATCATCAGTCAGCAGAAACAGCAAATTCAATCAAAGTGACACGTGTCCTTGGAAATATATGCACAAGAAGGAAATTTACCAAAAGTTCACTCATTTCCCAAATGAACAAAATAGTAGAGACCATGAGGTAGGAATGAAGCATAAACTGTTTTCTTTCATTTGACTCACTACGATATGCCTTTTTCCTTGAAAAAATTCTTGGTTCAAGTGAAAGTGATGGCAATAGTCATCGTGATAAAAGACTAGGTAAATTATTTAAGAAGTATATGGTAAACTAGGAAGCAACCGCAACCACCAGATGATAGTCTCGACCTTTCAATCACATGATATTGAAGAGTGTTTTTTGGCATCCAATAGTGCATATTTATATACTTAACGTACATTTTACAAGTTCTGGTGCTGATTTCTAAGAACACCAATAGTTCACCAAGTTCAAACGCCGTAGTTATATCAGTCTATTTGACCACTAAGATGTTGCATATTAGAAGATTACTTCATCAATTCGAGAAGGAATTTCAAATTTAATCTGTAGTTGAATAAACAAGAAAAATGATAACCTGAGATTCAGCTATTGTCAGAACCATTGGCAGTATCATTGGCTGCATGACCATATTGCGGAGTTCTGCACAAAGAGGGGGAAGAACCTGCAGAAGCATAAGAGAAAGTATCCCTTAAAACTGCACCTTGCTGTAGGAACTTGAAACCAAAGGCAAAGGTAAAATGAGCATGTTAAGGAGGAAAAAATGCAAGGAAACTAATATAACAAATACACACAGCAACTCCACAGAATGATGATTTAAAACAAATACACACAACTCTGTCAGCGAGAGGATTATAATCAGTTGACGTTCATCAACCATCTCAATCTCACCGAATAGTAATCCCTTGTATACATAACTTTGTACATGAATAACTATCTTAAACATAATCAACAAGAAAGCCCAAAAAACAACGTGGAGAACAATAAGTTGCACAGTTTAAACTTGTCCCATCAGTCACAGATAACATTAGAGCAACCCCAGAGTTTCATCTGCTGGGCCGATCAAGGTTTCACAAAAAATGAGATGAGGGTTCAAGTTGAGGCTACAAACTGTAGTGTTGATATAAGCATCACAACAAACCTTATACCGCAATACACGGGAGTCAAAATCCTTCCACATATCTGACAAGGCTTTCAAGAACTCAGACTTCTGCATGTTATCCCTCTCCTGGAAAAGCAAACAAACAAATAAAGACGCAGAACACAACCAAGGTTGATTTGCTACACTTCTGATGTCATTTGAAAAGTATCTAAATTGCTCATGTTGTAATAAAAGAAGCCTGAAATGGCATGGCTTAAAATTTTAAACATACAAGCATGTGATCCAGGAAGCGAAGAGCACGCAACCTTGTATCATTCCGGAAGAAAAGTGAACCTGCAAATGAAAATAGGAAAAAGCTTCAGACTAGATGGTTCATATTATCAATAATCCTTTGCAGAAACATTTTTGAAAATCATGTGCACTGCTCAAGTTCCAGCAACGAGCTTCAATATTTAACCACATTCTTCAGCTTATTGTTAATATATTCAACACCTTGTCATACGGTCTGATAAACCCAAAACTGGCAGTGACAAAACCCACCAACACTCGAAATACAGGTCCTAGGGTACGGTATGCACTATGCAAGCCTATGCAGAACTCAAATAGTAACACCTAGTCACCTAGAATATAGAGTCAAGACACATCACGCAATTTATTCTTCACTACAACAAGAAACAAACACAAAAGTGTGAAGATCAAAATGGATTGCTATGTTCCGAAAGGGACAACAATGATCTATTGTTCAAGAAAAGGTGATGCATCCCTCGACCCTGATAGGGCAAGCAAAAGGCTTGAATGGGAGACCAGAGGTTTTTGTAAAAAGCATTGCTCCTTCTACCTGTAAAATCTGAGGCGGAAGGCCTCTGAGACTCGTTAACAGAAAGCATCCGTTGCAGATCAGGAACTAATTCTGACGGGATAGATGAGAAAGCTTCATTGGTCAAGTAGTTGAGACTGTTCATGTACTGCAATAGAAGCAAAAGAAGATATTTTTAGGGCTTGTTTGGTATCACTTGTTTGCCATTTTCTGTTTTTGTTTCACTAAGCTGATGAAACAAAACTGTTTGTTTTTTAATATTATTTTTAAAAAGGAAGAAATGAAAACAGGAAAAAAAAAACGTTTTTTATTTCTGTTTTCTATTTCATCTGAGTAACATTTGAGATTTTCTTTACACAAAATACTTTTATTTGTAAACTAATTTTGGTTTTCGCTACCGGTTTTCTGTTTCTGTTTTTGTTTTCTCCAATTTTAAGCAGCAATACAAAACAGCTCCTTACTGATCAAAAGTAGACATCAACAAAATTAATAAGATTCTTTCTTGTAGATACTAATCAGCATTTCCATATGCTGTAAGCTGATCCAAATTTAGCTCAATGAATCAATGTAATTAATGAATTTGTTTGGCGTAAATAGGACAAATGTCATTTGATTTTCATAGGTAGGATCTCAAGAAAAGATAGCTACAAATTTACTATAGGCCACCGAACACGGTAGATTCTGCACCACCAACCTAGTAACATTGGTAACAGCAGATAACAAAGCAATGCCTAATAAGGTCACAAGTAAAACACTTCCAGAATACTCTCAAGAATAATTAATCTGAACAGTACAATATTCTGGACAAGCTGTTTTGTTATTGTACTAGGGTACTAGCCACATAAAACTAAAAGCAATTGTTTCCAAAGACTGTCATAAACATTAAAAAAGCAGTTGCAAGTTACCATCTTGACATTGTTGTGGCAGTCAAGCAAAGGTTTGCGAGTAATCAAATGATAGGCAAGGCAAGCGAAACTGAATATATCGGAAGGACAGCTGACTGAAGGTTCTTTGCTCCTAACCAGTTCAGGTGCAGTATAATTAAGAGATGGCTGGAGAGGAAGTAGAGAATCTTCCACATCATACTCCTACAAAAATAAAAGATAGACAGCTGAAATACGTACTTGAACATTGCCAGTCTGCTAACAAAAAAAAGCTGCACAAATTTGGATGAAGCAGACTAGATACTAGATGCTGGGGGGGAAATGAGGAAGAAAGTACTCAATAGGCCACAATATATCAAATCTAAGAAATTCTGTGTGATACCCCATACAAGCATTTGCCATATTTCAATTTCAAAGCTTTGAAACATAATATCCTGTTCAATCTCTTGTGCATCAATGTAACTTACAGCATAGTGGAAGGCCTGTGCACTGGCCAGATCACCTGAAGCCTGATCAATTGATATTGCAAAACCAAAACAGCCTAGTTTCCATGATCCATTGGCAGTAATTAAGACACTCTGCAACAGTTATAACAGTGTTAAATTCGGATCACAATATTTCCAAGATTCTAGCATATCGAATACTGAATTCCCATTTCTAAAGCACCATTTTCATACCTGCCAACACCACAGGAAAAAAAAGTAAAAATCAAAATAACACAGGATAAAGGAAATTAGGAAAAAAATTGTGTTGGTTCAACAAGAGCTTACCTCAGGTGATATAGCTCGGTGAATAAGGCGCGCATTGTTATGTAAAAAGTCCAAGGCTTCCGCAACCTGAAGCAAGCCATGCTTCACTTCCAACAAACCCATCTCCTGCAAAATGAAAACTCTAACATAAGTAATACAGTACATAAATATGATAGATTCGTCGAACCAAG
This sequence comes from Drosera capensis, assembly GCA_001925005.1. Taxonomy (NCBI): domain Eukaryota; kingdom Viridiplantae; phylum Streptophyta; class Magnoliopsida; order Caryophyllales; family Droseraceae; genus Drosera; species Drosera capensis. The sequence goes on from LIEC01006656.1 coordinate 17,601, forward strand.
CAATAACCACATAGAAGCACCAGATTCATCAAAGAAACTCATACTAATACAGATACTTCAAACGCTGACCAGTTACACAAATCAAATAATTTGGATGAGTTATGAAGTACTTATATCAATGCAACTGATGCTTTCTAATATCAGCCTAACCAAAATATCAAAAGCATCTCAGCGGTCCCAGTTACAAAATCACAAAGAAAGAGTTAACAAGAGCTAACAAGATCTGATTTCACCAATAATGAAAGCTCGAAAGCTAACAGACAACATACAGTAGGAGCAAAACTCGCTCATATACTACCATTCAATGTTAAGAGCTAAATGCGCCATAATTTCTGCACTCCCCACGGTCATTCTCGACAAGCAAAGTTCTTCCAAGGATTTTCACGAGCAATGAAGTATCCATTCCCATAAACACAAGTGGTGATTTTTATTATGAGCCTGACCTAGATGCTAGACACATCTAATGCATTCCTTATGACAACATCCCAAAGAAAAAGGTAACAAGAGCTGATTTTTCACCAAGGATTGAGGGCCAAAAGCTAATAAATAGCACACAGTATAACTACAATGCACTGATATAATGCCATTAGATGTAAAGTGCTCGAATGCACGCTAATTTCAACCCTTCCCACCGGACTCTCGATACAATATTATTAATAGTAGATAATGTGCGACCTCATGTGAATTAGAGAAAATCACCAAGCATCAACCAATTATTCAGCACAGGGAGTACAATTAGCATTCTCATCGCTACGAAAATTCTCATAGGAAGCAAATCACATTCCAAATGACACCAATCGCACAATCCAACTCCCACAATGCACTATTTTACCATTTTCTTGAGCTCCTTCGGCACCTTCCCCAACTCCCAGACCCCTTCCCCCAACGCATTCGTGACACTCGCAAACAACGGTTCCGTCACCATCGCCATCACATTCTTCCCCTCATCCAACCCCTGAACAACATGAACCACCCCCGGATGCCTAATCCTAACCAATCTCCCCGCATCCGCCCTCACAACCCCCAAAAACGCCTCCTCCGCGGCCTTACTCAACCCCGACCGATTTCTTGCCTCCGTCACCGCCCTCTTATCGATCACCCAAACACACACCATCGGATACTGATTTGATATCAATGACTGAGACTTCGGCTTTGCGGAGAAAAGTTTCCAGACGAGGCCCGGGCCGGCGGATCCGATCTGGTCGAGGAGGTCGTAGTCTTGGAGCGGTTTGGGGCCGGTGACTTCGTTGACTGTGGATTGGACCGTTCTTTCGATGACCGCTGCGGTCTTGGCTAAGGCTTGGGTTAGGGTTTTCATGTGGATCGACATGATCGGAGATTGGACGGATGAGATTGATTGAATTGAGTATTGTTGGATCCCCGATGAGTGGTCGGAGATCGGAGGGTGATCGGACAATTGAGATATGAGGAGGTGTAAAGTTGATTTCCGGGTTGATTCTTCCGCCGACCGATTCCTGTCGTTGCTTTTCTTCGTCGTCCTGTTTTCTGTTTCAAGATTAGGTTTTCATTTTCATTTTTTCTATTTTTATTTTTCTGTTTAGTAACAAAAAAAAAACATTTTAATTTGAATAAAATACATATGCAAATTGAATTTTAAAATAATAATTATCATTTTGGTTATGTGAAAAGAATGAAAAAAGGAAAAAGTATAAGAAAACTCATTAAGTTCGACATTGAGCTCGTTATGAGTTTGTTTAAATTCGTTTGATTATTAAACGAGTCGAACACAAACAAAATTGTCAGTTAGTTTAACTAAATTAAACGAACGAGGTTGAGCATATCCTTGTTCACCTCGACTTGCTCTGGTTCGATCTCGGCACGTTAGGCTTGATAAGGATTTTAAATATATATTATAATTAAATATTTATATATTATTAAATAGAAGCTATTTATATTTACTAAAAATACTATAACACATGATTTTTTTTTTTCTAAATTGAAATGAATCATGCCTAATAAACCAAGCCCTTAACGAGGAAGAGCCGAGTCTGAGCTGACCAAACAACTAATCGAGCTCAAACTCAGTTTGTTCGGCTCGTTTTCCACCCCAAGGCTAACAGTGCCGAGTTAGTTTAACTAAACTAAATGAACGAGGTTGACCATATCCTTGTTCACCTCGACTTGCTCGGGCTCGAGCTCGTCATGTTAGGCTTGATAAGGATTTTAAATATATATTATATTTGAAATATTTATATATTATTAAATAGAAGCTATTTATATTTATTAAAAACACTATAACACATGATTTTTTTTCTAAATTGAAATGAATCATGCCTAAATAAGCCTTAACGAGGTAGAGCCGAGTATGAGCCGACCAAACAACTAATTGAGCTCAAACTCAGCTTGTTCGGCTCGTTTTACACCCCTAGATTAACAGTGATTGAGTTGATGTAATATAAAGTAAAAAAATAAAGATATTTTGATATTTTTTTTTATGAAAAATTAGTCAAATGTTATAATCTTTGTATGATATTCAAAAAAGAAAAATGTTCCATCTTTGCGGGATGGAGGTAGTATTTTTATTTTTTATTCTTTATCTTTATTTTGAAATTTTTGATTTTTAAAATTAATTTTTGGTGGACTATCACTTGTGGGTCATGAGCATGAGAATTACTCCATAGGACCATGCACTTGTATGCATGGACAAACACTTAAGTAGCGAACCTGATCTCGAACAATTATAATCCCTTTTGTACAATTTTGAAATTGATATAGCATGAGAATTTCCTATGGTGTTGTATAGTTAATGTAGCAGAGGCATAGCTTATGACTCGGTAGATATGGTCTCAATTGGATTACTTATAGAACGAGATCACAGGAGAAACCAAGGTCGATCTTGTTCGATCTCATTTGGCATTAGCATCCACCATAAAATCATGTAATATAAGTTAAGCGTTATCAAGCACCAGATAACAGATAACTGTTCCTGTTTCAATCTAATTGCTTCCCAATATCCTTCCATTCTCATTTACTCCTTTGACAGAGACTCAGAGAGATCCCAAATCAAAGTGATAAACGCGCAAAAATCATACCATATAAAAAGCAGTTGAACTTGTACCAAGGAGACCAATTTGGTGGGTGATGGACAATCAAAACACTGATCCAGTTATTGCCCACGTTGACTCCTGAAAGGGTCACAAAAAAGTACACCGAAACCACACTCATTATGTCGTAGGTGGGAGGTAGGACAAAATCAATACGAAATAAATCGCTTTTCATATATGTTAAATTATTAGAAAATAAAATGAAGTATAGCAAAAAAGAAAAAAAAGATAGATGCAAAAATATTATTTTTATATGAAAAACCTCTCGACATGAAGAGTAAACATCCACGAGATCAAAACTCATTTCAAAGCTCCACTATAAATAAAATAATAGATACACAATTTTCTTTTTAGATAGCACTAGAGATAAACTAATCGAATAATCAATCAGATCGATGTAACAAAACGGATAGCAATTTCTCAACGCACACGACTCTAAACAATGCACCGATAGTTTCTAATCGAAATTGATGAGTTAGAAACGCATTCACCAAATTTCATCTCAATCCGATATTGGATCAGCCTCGTAACAGTCCCCTAAAGTTGACTGTATGGTGCAGATTTTATTGTTTCAATATGCTGAATTCCTTTGCGCTGCTAGCTGAATTGTTGCTGCGATCTTGATACACCTGCAACGATTCTGATTTTGAAAATCTCTTGATTAAATAAAACCAAGGCGGCTACGCATGGTCCTCAACCTCTCAAAACCCTTAGAGATCTAAATAACACACCTATATATATTTTTGGTGCATAATTAATTCAACTCAATAAAATTTGGGTTCTTTTATATAATTAAATATGACTTTTCATCATCGGGTTTTCTTTATAAATGAGTCGCTCCAACAAATCTTCCCCTCACGCTAAATAAAGGAACACGTCATTCCTACAATCGAACGACATACCTCAAGCTTATATCTTGGCAATGCTTTAGTAACATATCAACACCATTATCGTCTGTGTGAATCTTTTCAAGATGTTCTTATTCTCATCAAGGACATCCCTAATCCACGTGTAGCGAGTATCAATGTGCTTCGTCTTATCATGATAGGTAGAATTCTTGTTAAGGTGAATTGCACTCTGGTTGTCATAAAACAACATATAATGGTTTTTCTTGAATCGCAAGTCTTGAATGAATCTCTTCATCCAAAGTAATTCTTTACACGATTCCGTATATACGATAAACTCTACTTCTGTCATAGAAAGTGCAACACATTTCTACAACCTCGACTGTCACGAAACAGACCCCCCGAGAACATCATCAAATAATCTGAAGTAGACTTACGACCGTCGATATCTCTGGCTAAATTTGCATCCGTGTAATCAACCAATAGCGACTTTGAAAGTACCTCGAAGATATCTAAATATCTATTTTACTGCTTCCTATTTGTCTAGATTTGACAGAAAACGACTCACAACACCAACTGCATGAGAATGTCCGGTCTCGAACACACTATCACATATATCAATCTACCAACCGCTGAAGCATAAAGAACTCGTGACATATACTTTTTCTCTTCATCTATAGAAAGACTTCAATTAACACTCAACTCAAAGTGTGAAGCTATTGGAGCGCTCACCACTTTAGCATTTCCCATGTTGAACTTTTTAAGCACTTTCTCAATGTACTTCTTCTGTGATATCCATAGCTTCTTGGCATCTATGTCCAGATCGATCTTGATACCAAGGATCTTCTTTGCTGGCCATATATCCTTCATAGCAAAGGACTAACTCAACTACTTCTTTAACCTATCAATGCGAGAAAAGTTCTTACCAACAATCAGCATATCATCCACTTATATTAGTAGAATAATAAAGTCATCAGTTGAAAATCTCTTCATAAATACACAATGGTCGTCTTGGTCTTTCTGTAACCATGCTGTTTCATGATAGACTCAAACTTCTTATACCATTATTTTGTCATTCATCTCCTCAATCTCCAAGTCTACGCTAGCTGCTATGCCTAGAACCACACGAACGGATGATAACTTCACAACTGATGAGCATATCTCCTCAAAATCAATCCTCTTTTTTTTTTTTTTTTTTTTTTAAGTGAACCCCTTAACCACTAGTCTGGCTTTGTATCGCGTCTTTAAAAATAGCTCATCATGCCTCAACCAGAATATCCACTTGTTCTTCAAGGCTTTTCGACCTTTAGGTAGCTTCACTAGTCCGAACGTATGATTGTCGTGGAGCGACTTCATTTCATCGTGCATGGCCTTGAGCCATTTACTGTAACACTTATCATCTAAAACCTTTGAATAAGATTCTAGTTCACCTACATCACTCACTGTCACATACTGTTATGGAGGATACCTAGTAGACGGTTTCGATCTCTAGTTGACCATCGGAGCTGAACATCCTGTGGAGCATTTTGGGGAATGTATGTTGAGACCTCTACTAGGATTTTTGATTTAGAAACGACATTATTAATGTCAACTGGCTATGGGACATGTATAACTTCTGGATCAACCTGTTCATCTTCCTCAACCTACAGGGACACATGCACATAAGAAACTGGATCCAAATCAATCAAATCATCACTGACCAATGACGCTGAAATCACTTATTCTCAACGTCCCGAATAGTCTGATCTTCCATGAACACAATATCCCTACTTCTTACAAGTTTATACTTCAAGGTATAAACCCATATTTTCCTTGAACAATCATCTATGAAGGTAACGAAATAAAGAAACCCACCAAGTGTTCCCATCTTTATAGGACCACAAACATTAAAGTAAACTAAATCTAGAATACCTGGCTTTCTAGAAGGAGGAGAACTCTTGAAAGCAACTCTGCTCAGCTTTCCTACTAGGTAATAAGCACACTTCAATGCTGGATTTTTCAAATCTGGAAGGAGCTTCTTCTTGGCCAAAACAAGCAATCCTTTCTCACAGATATGATTGAGTCTACTGTGCCATAGCTCTACTTTCTCTTCCTCATCAACTGCAACAATGACCACACAACTTCCCTTATATGATGTACAAAAAAGAGTGTTTGGTTCCTTGAGGCACAACCAAAGAACCCTTAGTGAACTTTCATCGACCATCATAAAAGGTGTTACAAAATCCTTCGTCATCCAGCTTACATATGAAAATTAAATTCGGACGAATATTCGGAATGCGTCTGATGTAGTGCAATACTAATCTCATGCCGATAGTAGTCTCTATACATATATCTTCAATGCCTACAACTACTGTCAGTCCATTATTTTCCATCTTTATAAGAGCGTAGTGATCTGTCAAGTAAGATTTGAAGAATTCTCTACAAGATATAGCATGAACTGATAAACCACTGTCAATCACCCAACTAGTCTCATGACACATGAAATTCACTGCATCACCATCAAAACAAATAAAAAACCATCAGAAACTACTATAACTCGATCATCTTTCTTATCTGTTTCAGACTTTCTTTCTTTGCCCTGCTCATTCCGCTCTTTCTTCAGAATACTATAGAATCTCTTAAGATCATCTTTCTAATGACAATGATAACATTCAATATTCGTATACTTGTTGGGCGTACCTTTGATTTTACTTCGGCTCTTACCTCTGTTCATCGACCTACGATTATTGCTTCTACGTCTATTCTCAACCACCAAGGCATTTTGATGCGAAGAGGTCCCCTATGTCTTTCTTCTCATCTCTTTATTCAAAATACTATTCTTGATGAGATTCATGATAATAGTGCCATCTAGAGCAGAATTAGACAACGAAATTCGCAAAATCTCCCATGAGTCAATTAGAGTGCCGAGTAGCCATAAAGTGTAGACCTTATCATCAAATGTGATCTTCATTCCAACCAACTGATTTATAATTTCCACAAAAGATATTCAAATGATCAGCTAAAGGAATACCATCACGATATCGCAGAGACATCATTTATTTAATCATAAACAACTTGTTGCTCCCAATCTTTCGAGCATACAACTGCTCAAGCTTATTCCACAAGGTGGAAGCATGTGTTTCCCTTAAAATATGATTCAGCACATTGTCATCAATCCATTATTTGATATAATCTCAAATCTGGCGATGCAAAATATTCCACTAATCATCAAATTTACTCATAGGCTTCTATTCAAAAAACTGGCAAATAATAATCTTTCATATAAAGCAAGTCTTCCATCTTTGCTTTCCACCCATGGTAATTTGAATCATTCAGCATAATCCTTCTACTCGTATTTGTCTCCATTAGTCAACACAAGTTAAACCAAGTATGACCTCGGCTTTGATACCACTTTAATGGGAGGAAGGACACAAACCAATAAGGAATAAATCGCCTTTCACTTGTGTTAACTTGTTATGAATCAAACAAAGTAGAACATAAAATAGAATAGATGCAAAGACATAATTTTTACGTGAAAAACTCATCGATATGAGAAGTAAAAAATTACGAGGTCGAAACCCACTTCAAAAATTCACTATCAATAAAATAATGGGTATAGAAGGTCCTCTCTAGATAGCAATAGAGGTAAACTAATCAAGCAATCAATGAGATCGATGCAACAAAGCGAACTATCAAAACTCATCAATTTTCTATAGCCCTATTTGGACAACAATTTATCAACACACACAACTCCAAACGATGCACAATCAATTTTCAATCGAAGATTGATGAGTTAAAAATGTGCTCACCAAATTTTACCCCAGTCCCATGCTAAATCGGCCTCCAAACAGTCCCCCAAAGTTGACTGCATGATCCAGATTCGTGCACCCTGAAACTGTACAAGTTATTGTTTCAATATGCTGAATTACTTTGAGTTGCTGCCTGAATTGCTACTTCAATCCTGATACACCTGCTATGATTCTAATTTTGAAAATCTCTTGGTTGAATCAAATCAAGGCGGCTGCACACGATCTTGACCTCTCAAAACCCTGATTTAAATATAACTCACACACATATATATTTGGTGCATAATTAATTCAACCCAATAAAATTAGGATGCTTTTATATAATTAAACATGATTTTTCATTATTGATTTTCCTTCGTGAAGGAGTGAATCTGGCCCAACAAACTAATCCCCGGACGATTGAAACATCATTAAATCAAAACTCGGATTCTTATACAAACTAGATGATAGAGATATGATTGTGAAAGAAAAAAAAAAAGGATTATTGCTACGAACAGGGTAATGAAAAATGAACTACTATTTGCAAAGATAAGCATGTCCTTCGCAAATGCCTCGACAGCCATTGTTTTCACCACAACAATCAGCTCTTACTACTGCCGACAGAATGATATCTTATCTTGACAATATGCGAGCACTTCATCCTAGAACATTTCAGATAACAGTGTTGCGTCCTATGATCCTTTTTACACTTCGAAAACAACATTGATTTGGTCCAAGGGTGGCCAACTTGACCACCGGTCAAACATCAAAGCCACTAGCTTAGGACTTTGGTTGAATTCAACAGGCAACATACTCACAGTTAATATAGGAAATTTATAATGTGAATGACAAATTTTGTTATTTTCAAGGCTCTTCCCTCACCAACATTTTGAGGACAAAATTGATTTTGTTTCACAACTTGCTTTGGATTGATCAAAGTGTGCCTATCGTTTCTCTAACATACAAACCACAGAAACTGTATCATCCCATCTCACACTCAAAACTCCACTGCTTGCTATTATCATCCTAAACTCAACATGATAAGTTCTCACTATCTCCTCGCTTCCTATCCCTAGTCGTCTTGGCTGGAAACATACTCGCCGAGGCTGCAAAATGCCATCCTGACAACTAGGTGGGGGACTATTGGGATTCAAATCCGGCTTTCAAAAGGACCCATCAGGTCTTCTCAACACATTGATACCAGGAACCGACTGCTGTCAGTGGAAGATATACAATGCTATGGCGCCAATTCAACTCGTGCCAGTGACATCAGCGTCGGCAGCCAACTGACAGGGACGATCTCACCATTGATCATCAAGCTCGATCACCTTGATAGTATTGCCCTACAAGGTCTAAGCTAGATACCTTACAGGTCCTTTCCCTGAGGTATTTTTTAAGCTACCGAATCTCGAATACATATACATTACGGACTCTCAGCTTTCGGGGTTTCTCCCTGCTGATATAGGGAACTTGACTAAGCTGTCGAGCCTCCAGCTTGAGGGAAACCGGTTCAGTGGAGCGATCCCGAGTTCAATAGGGAAGCTGACTCTCTAGACACAGCTTAATCTTGGGCGAAACTCTTTCTCCGGTGGGTTGCCGAGTTCTCTCGGGAGCCTGAAAAACTTTTAACTATTTTAATCTAGCAGAAAACCAGCTCTACGGCACCATACCGGATACTTAATTTCTCCTACAGCAGATTCTCAGGCAAAATTCCAACTTCCATGTCCTCCCTTGCACCCAAACTTCAGTATCTCCGGATTTATTTTAGTCACAATGCACTGACCGAGGCAATCCCGGAGTTCCTTGGCAAATTCACAACCCTCGAACCTCTGCTTTTGCTGGAAATGATTGCTCTTCTGCGGATCTCCGTTGCCTGCTTGCAAATAGAACTAGTCAGCCGCTGGTTATCCTGGAAGCTGTAATATATTACCCCATTTAACACTTAGTACTTGAAATATAAGATGTCTTGGTCATTATTCTGTTCAGAATCTTAATTAAGCACTATAAGTCTGTAATAACCTTTTCTCTGCACATCATACTAACGTACTTCTACATCACACTGACGACCAAGCTATAAGTTTCACATTTACATACCGATTTCATAGAAAAATTAAAATCTCTAAAGTTCTGTTTGATATCATTTTTTTTTTCTATTTTTGTTTCATCAATTGATAAAACAAAATTACTTGATGTCACTTTTATATATTTAAAACGAATGAAACGAAAACAGAAAACAAAAAAACAAAAAAAAATGATTTATTGTTTCTATTTCTTATTTAATCTTAATACAATATTCAAGATTCCTTCTCACAAAATCATTTTATAAAATTATTTTGATTATTACTGATTATTTTTGTTTTTATTACTGATTCTCATTTTCTCAGTTTGAGCAAATATTAAACAACCCCCAGGTACGATTTACTATAATCTATCTTACAATTCTTTTCTAAAGGGTTGTAATTGATATTATTGTTTAAAATTGGAGAAATAAAAATCAATAAGAAATAAAAAACAATAATAAAAATCAAAATTATTTTATAAAATAAAATGATTTTCGTAAAAGAATATTAAGTATTATACTCAGATAAAATAAAAAATAAAAAATTATTGTTTTGTTTGTTTTATGTCCTTATTTTATCCGTTTATAAAATACTCCTAAAAAATAACAAATATTTTTTTTATCAATCAATAAAATAAAAATAAAAATAATACTAAACAATCAAACACGTCCTAAATAACTCGGTGCGTGGTCAGATCATTATTCATACAACCGGCGGTATTCATTCATACTAATAATGAATAATAATCCTGTTATTCAATCTCCCCAAACTGGCGACTCATGATGATTATCATCTGGACCATAATCACAACCTAATAATCCCAACCCTCAACTAATTAATCTCATTTCATTTCACTTTACCGTTGACCCATCCTCATTTCGCTTCTCAGATTACGATGGCGACGGCGGCGACGAGAAGGTCGCTGAGGCAGAATCCATGGCGGAGAGGCTCCGGTTTTCGGCGATGGTTCACGCGGACTCGCAATCTCGTCTTGTTGCTAGTCGTCGTCGCTCTCGCTCCCCCGATCTTCCTCCACTTCAAGCTCCGCAGATTTCATCAGGTAAAAACCTCCGAGTCTGAGAACTTCGAATCGGTTGATTTGGCGACCGTGTCGGTGATAAATTGTCGATTTGGTTTTAGAATTTATGTTGCTCGATCGAGCGATGTTGTTGTAGACTTGTAGTTATCTCCATTTGGTGACGTTGATCGTGGAAACAGTGTCCATTCAGATTTATGGAATTGTGTTTGCTTGATCGTGTGATGTTGTTGTGATTATCTGATCATTCATGCGAGGAGTTTGCACAGGTTTGCTAGAGTTGATGGAATTGGTATTGTGTGAAGGAACATTTGTGTCGACACATGGTCTCATAATCGTTGCATTGTGTCAATATGATCGGTACTTTGATTCTTTGATTCTTTGATTTGATGATTTAGTCATATCCTAGTGTGGAAAGAGAAACCCGAACTTGACGTAGGAGAACTGTACCAGCGTGATCCTTCTATACCAAGGTGTGATGGGGACATTAGGAGGTGATTTTCTATTGGTATGAGATACACATAGCGTGTTTCATAGTTCATAGGAATCGACAATGTTTATAAACCCAGCCTTGCTTGGCTACATGGACACGACAATGATATTCTACCATGTCTATTGCAATGTTCACTGTGAGATCATGATACTAATGTGACACATTGAATTCATATCATAGGCATTACGCAAGTTGTAGAAACATCTCCTAATTGATAACACTGGTAACAGATTTAGTTTCTGCGTGCTTTGGGCCAAATCTAGACATAATTAGTGACTGTTGTGCACGATCTACTTCGTATTCAGCAGTGTCAAGTATATATAATGTTGAATTAACTTTTATACCATTTATGTGGAGTGAGAAATTGAGCATATGGTGTTTGCATTCAGGATAGTGACATAAGAATAAGAGCTGCTTCTGCCATTTTCCATATGATGGTGTTGGTGTGCATATTGAATGTCATGTTTATTCTGTGCATCTATGTGCATCTGTCAGAATATCAAGCGAGTGAAGCGTGTGTGCTCACCTCAATTAGTTGTTTCACGTATGCTTCAGATGCAATCAGAGATGTGTGGCTGGCTGATTGACCCTCCACTTGTTTGTGCTCATGGTGGCGACTCAAAAAACGCCTTCCCAAACACTGTATGGTCTTCTTGTCTTAATTTTACGTTTTATCTTGTTCTGGTAATCGCTGAGATGTTTTTCACAAGACGTATGTGTTTGCTTATTGCCATTTTCGAGTGTAGAATTCGACAATCTTTCCAGCCGTGGCTTTTAAAGAGATGCTTATTGATTTGTAAAATAACACTGGTTTCTTGTGCACTTGTTCTATCTCATCTCAGATGACTGCCTACAGGAGTGCTCTTAGTTTTGAAGCCGATTGTATGGAAATTGATGCTTCTCTTTCTTCCGATGGTGTCCTCTTTGCCCTTCATGACCGGTAATTTCATTGTTTGCATCTCACCCGATTCACTCCTCAAAAGAAAAGAATATAAACAGACTTGGGACATTCATATGATCCCTCAAAACGACTCCCACCAATTTCTAACTCACAATGTCTTTAGATGCACAATGAGCATCACAATCTAAACTTGTTCAATTGACGATTTTTGAATTAGTGGTTTTGTGTAATGTGTTTTTAATAGGGAAATGCTTTTGTGTTGTAAAAGCTAGCTAAGTAGCTGCTTCAAACCATCAAAACATCATTTTCAGTTATGTTTTTTATATGGGTAGTGTTTGTGATACTTAGTAAATCAATCTAACAAAAAAAAAGTGAACCATTACATACAAGAAATTTCAAAGCATAAGGGATTATGTAGTTTTTTTTTTTTTGCTTGATCAAATTTTGCCTTTGTGACATAGGTTGTAATAAATGTGATAATTTTCATCTCCTTTAACATTTTTTCTTTATCAACTTATTAACTGAACAATTATAAAGGAAAAAAAAAACAAAAATGACAAAAAAAAAAAACATAACTTAAAATGATGTTTTGATGGTTTATAGCAGTTTCTTAACTATCTTTTGCAGCACGAAAGCATTACCCTTTTTAATATTCCCTTATAAGGAAAGACTCATTTTTTTTACTTTCGAATTCCAGTTAAATGAAACAGTTTGATTTTACACGGAATTTTATTTGTGTTATTTTTAATATAAAACCAATATTTTTTAATGATAGCACGGTTTACTTTAATCGTTGGGAGAGGAGTTAGTAGAGTAACGGGATTCGATGTTTTGTACTCCCTCCGTCCGATTAACTTCGTAACATTTTTGACTTTGCACGCGTGTTGATGTAAAGTTTGACACACGTGCAACGTCGATTAAACATAATTTTTTTTGTAAATATATCATAAAATATCAATGATTGTGTAAGTTGCATACTTAAACATAATACATGTTGCGGGACGATTAGACATGATTTGATATGAAAACGAGACTTGTATTCATGCAAATAAAATAGTGCAAAAATACGTACATGTTGCAAAGTTTATGGGATGGAGGGAGTATATTAAAAGGTTGCCAAATTAGGAAAGTTGCATATATTTTAGAATGATCCGAATAGAAAAGCGTTGCAAATAATATGGGATGGATGGAGTTTTTTTTGTTTTTTTTTTTCCAGAAAATCACACTTTTTTTCTGTAAACACCATTGTTTTGCAAATGACGCAGGCAGGGATCTGCAACGAATCTCTGGGAACCATACTTCTAAAGTTGGACACTTGAGCGGAAAGGAGGTATGTGTTTCTGGCCTATTCTTCAGAATGACTTAAAAAGAAGGTGGATTTTACATCTATGGTGAATGGATCGTATAATGTAATACAGAAATTTTATAGAGTTGTTGTTATTTTGTCTATATGGTGATTGCATCCCTTTTAACTGTCAATTTATTTGGTTATCTTATTAGTATTTCCTTCCCATACCAATCCCTTTAAGGTATAAATAATATGGTGGGGATTCTACTATTAGCTTAAGTTTTTGATGAAGTTGGTCCATCATTAATTCATTATGTTGTGAGTCATTATGGCATGAACAATTGAGATCATGAACTCGGATCCTGCAATTTTTTCCAACTGCAGTTTAAAATGTGGTTTTTGTTTAGCACTAGTATGTGTGCGTCTACCATGGAGGGGAGAGCATTAAAATACAAATAAATTTGTGAGTCTTCTACCATCAACTTGACTTTTTTTAGTTGATCTTATTTCTCGACAATAATGAGTGTCTCCTTTTATTATGGCCGATAATGGTATTTTTCTTAAGGTTTTAGTTCTATTCATCCTTCATTGTCTTTGTCTAGTAGATTACAGAGCTAGTTGCGACACATCAGCTCCCGGCGGGTCTGGACAACCAAGAAATTCCAACTATTGAAGATGCTCTCCTGGTATATAATTGCCTCATCAAGTTCTTTTCCTTCGTCATTTACATACCGCGTTTTCAACTAAGTCCTGAAGTTTACCTAATTTGGTTTAGAAAATCAAATCCTTTAAGATTTTGTAAGTTCTTGAAATACAGTTTGCTGAAAGTCATTAATTATTATTGCTGGTAACATAGTTAAATGGTCTCAGTGTGTACTTTTTCGCGGTATGATGTTATATTCTTCGTTTTCAGTGGACTAATCCCATTAATGTTCTCTAGCGGATATCGAGCTCTGTCAGGGGAATAATCCTGGACGTGAAAGTTGGCCCACCGGCATATGAAAAGGGTCTAGCAGAGGATATACTTTCTGTTGTAAGTTTGCTTTTAGTCCCTCTCTATTTTTCTTTATGTAATAAATTTAAATCATGAATTCAGGATGTGCATTGCCTACCTCATTCATGGTAACTCGCGTGGCATCTGAGGTGCTTTATGAAACCAAATCTTGAAGATATTTTTATGTGATGTTGAGTAGTATTCTTCTTCTCTTATTTCAAGCTGGATTCTTATCTTTTTATCCCCCCCCCCCCCCCTTTTCTGTAACATCAACGATTAAGACAATCTCTATTCAGAGACTTTGGTAGAAGAAAATTTGCACCCGAAGGTTATTGTGGTTCAGGATGTACAGTTACAATGGCTTAAACTAGTTTGGAAAAAGCTTATATGTACTGTGAGATACTCGCACTGTGATTCTTCTACCATCGTGACAAACAAATACTTTGCAAAAACCTGAACATCTTGGGTAGCTGGTATCTTTCCTCACTCATCAACATGAAGAACCAATGATGCAACACTCCTCTTGGGTTATTCACTCATTCTGCAAAACCTAAAAACCTCATTTCCTAGAACTGTCATATTCCTCATATTCCCACTTGCAATAAGATAAACAGCTGTCATTTGGGTGTGAACCCTCCGATTGGTTTGCCAATCTTCAGTTAAGTTCCTTAATTTGTTATACCATCTTGTAGTTTGTATTTTTCCTTTTCCCTTTTATTACCCAAGTTTACTTGTGCAGCTTCATCTCTCTAAGGGTTCAATATTCTGCAGGTCAAAAAGACCAAATGTATCAATTGCATTGTGTGGTCCAAAAGTGATACGTTAGTGAGGGAGTTTATTCGACTTTCAGCAAATATGACGGCAAGAATCTCTTATTTGAATTGGTTTTACTTTATGGATTCTTTTGCTTTGTTGGGTGTACATTCTTAATGCCATTCAGATTTTTATTCAGTACAGCCTGGCTGCATTCGGAATATTTTGTTTTTTGCACTGCTTTAGATATCAACTTGAAATACCTGCAATTTCCCGGTTACTTGAATAAAGCATTGCTGCAACTTTTTTTTTCATTATGTGTGTCATATGTGCAATGGCAGCCGAGTTGTATGACGCCAATCGAACATTGACTTCTTTTGGACTCTGTATGCAGGTTGGCTACATAGTTATGAACGATCCCTCCACTGGGATAACGTCCAGTTTGTTCAGAATTAAGAGGGCCAGCGTTGTTGGTGTCTACCATCCCCTGATCAACAATGAGCTCATGAGTGCTCTGCGTGGGTTAGTTCCAGCTTTAAACCATGACATACCTAGGTTGACTAATCCACCGCATGTCTCCCTCCCCGGATGTCTGTACCATATTAACTCTGAGCTTCATTCCCTATCCATTGTCATAACAGGAGAAAGAAGGAGGTCTATGCGTGGACTGTGGATGATGAAGCCTCTATGAAGAGGATGCTATACAATCGCGTAGATGGTATTGTAACTGGCGATCCTGCTCTAGCGCAAGTAGTTATGCACGACATCAGAACTCAGTGCGTCCAGGAAGGTTTTTCATTGCCATAACAGGGTTTCTGTAAGTGTAATCCATAACTATTCTCGTCCATGGGTGATGTGCTTGTGTGACTTACTAGATTGATATCAGGTGTTAGGCTACATTTATACAAAGACAACTGGTCTCGGTTTTACTTGTACTATATTGATACCTTGAGAAATTCACTGGAGTGAAACTATTCTGAGGTACTACTGAGACGTGACAACAAATAGCAAATATGCAAAACGCTTTGTATTCCCAAGATTTGCAGGATTCCATTCTGTTCTTTTGGGATTGTTCTTGATGCTTAGTGCGGCTGTCTGATAGTTGATCGGCATGGTACCATGATGTTGACCTATTTTCGAGCACTTGGCAAGCACAAATATAATTGGGCGAGGAAGCAGGTACGGACTCTGTTATTCTTCCTGTCTTATTGTAAAGCTCTGCAATATTTTTCCTAAATTGTTGGTTTTTTACTTATTTCAAGAGTGCTGGACAAGCATTTACTTGCACTGCTCTTCTTCATTCGACATGTTCTCGCCGTTGTTATGACTTTCTTGATCATAGAGTACGAAAAGTAGAGTATGCAGATACATTCTTAGTACGAAAAGTAGAGCAAAAACTACGAAGAAACCAATTTTAGGCTTCCTCTGCTATAGAGTCATCTTATGTTCTGGCTATTTAAACTCCTTGCATTAATATTCCGGAATCTCACTAAAATCTAAGACAGAACTGAATCAACTAAGCACTGTACTCTAGCACCTTTTACATAAGATATAGTAGCTATCGATTCAAAACAACCACCTATGGAGGCCACGAACAACTCGTTCAGAAACATCGTCAACCTCTTCGCCCTTTCGGTCCTCTATGTGCCCTTTCACCATGAGAAGCATCAGCAATGGCCTCTTTTCCCTCACCATCAGGACACTCGGGCTCGGACTCATTGTTATCGAACTCATCATCGTCTCCACAGTCAGGTTCATCCTCCGCATCCTCTCTAGCTTCAACTTGAACTGCAGATGGTCCACAACCGGGAGGGTTAGTTCGAGTGGGAGAAACATGCTGTCCACAAGTAGAAGTATTCCTGTCATGGTGTTCTGGAGCTTCCAGCATCGTGCACCTTTCTTCCTGTATCTCGTCGTCATCATCAGGATATTCGGGCTTGGAGACATTGCCTTCATTGTAGCAGCGATCATCACTCTGTTCATCCTCCTCTCCATCATAGCCAATACTCTCCTCTTTGGCCTCAACTAGAAAACAGTAGTCATCTTCTTAGTCATCAAGGTCGGTTCATGTGTTAAATTTTTATGAAATTGGATATATAAAAATATGTTTTAGGGGTAATGAGGTTATTGTGAGAAGAAACAATCGATATGATTTTTTTAGGTGAAATATTAATAAAAAAATTACAAATAAATTATAAAAAAATATTATATGTATTATGAGACGATGAGTATAAATATATTTCAAGGTAGCGCAACAAAATTACGTATAGAAATAAGGATAATTTGTTCGTTAATTATTATTCAGTGTACAAAGAATCTTGGTTCAAAAGCAAAATGGAGCACAGCACGGCAGGTGGCGCCGTTGATCTCTGTTCACTGGCAACTGATCATACTTTAGCTTCATTAATCTAATCAAAAGTCATGTACGAAGATCTTCTGCTCAACGTGGAAACAAACACATTAACTCATTTTAATGGTCAAAAAACAAAACACATTAACTGAAACAAACACATTAACTCATTTTAATGGTCAAAAAACAAAACACATTAACTCATTTTACTGTGAAGTGAAGAAGTAATGAACATCATTTGATAAGGATCAACAAAAAATGAAGCTTATGTTTGTATTATATATTTATTTATATTGCATGTGAAAGAATTTGAGAAATTTTTTTATAAAACTTTCAAAAGAATATTTTTTAATAATAGTAAAGTTTACTGTAATAGTTGTAAGAGAAGATAATGTAAGAAAGCCTTCGAAAAAGAAAAAGGAGGAGGGCCCATTGGAGATGTTCTTGTTATTGCTTCGACTTCTATTCCCCAACGCGTGGATCCCCATCTACTAGATTTGAATAGATTCCAGACATGCATTCATATACGACCGTTTTCTATTCCACAACAACGAAAGAACGTTTTCACTCTTTCAGATACTAGGGGATTTCATTTGGAAAAGAAGATGTTCTA
>LIEC01006658.1:0-10103 GCA_001925005.1 Drosera capensis
TTATATAAATAATTTAAAATTTAAATAAATTTATCTATGGTGTGTTGTATGAAATGGAGATAGCAGTACTATAAACATCACATTACGGTTTACGACTATTCTCCCCGGAACTTTCCTTCACCTCCCCGGCCTATCTCATCCGACAACCAAGCCTTCGCCGAAATTTCCCCACAGAACTCGACCTGCAAAATCCATTCAATCGAATCCAAAAACCAACCCCAAAAGCAGACAACTTTCACTTCACACAGCAACACCACGCCCCCTCCCAATTCGATTTTTCCCTTCAACAATCAATTGTGCAAAAAAAAATAAAAAAATCTAGGGTTTCAGTTTGCAATCCCACCAATCGAAACCCTAGAATCACGTTCTCGTTGATCCATTTTGATCTCCAATCCCCAATTTCGTCGTATTTGTGATATGTGAATCGAATAGCATATGGGTTTCTCAAGAAATGCTTCAATTTGACGGATTCAGTCTCATCAAAAACCCTAGAAGAGGAGTGAATCAGAATCCCAAATTCCACAGGATTCTGAATGGATTCAGCGTGTTGGTCCTCTGCTTCTTCTTCTATAACAGGGTTGGTGTTCTCAGGAACCCTATTTTGAGGGACCCGAATGCCGTGATGGGTCGGAAATGGGATTCTCGAGGTGGGTTCTATGGTGGGTTGGGTCGAGGTAATGGGAATCGAAGAAGGGTTGTTGAAATTAGTGTGAATTCGTCGAATTCGGGTGATGATTTGAGGGTTAGTGATGCTCCGTTTTGTGTCGGATTGATTGAGCACACGGGGTTTAGTGATCGCTGCGAGTTCTTGAAGGCGCATCCACATTGTTCGTCGGGCGGGTTCTTTGATTACTTGAAGTTTATGTACTGTGATTTTGGGAACTTTCCTTTGCTGGGTTATGCTGTATTGGGAGTTTGGCTTGTCGCTGTGTTTTACTTGGTAATACAGCGGCTGATTACTTCTGTTGTTCGTTGGAGAAGATGTCGGGGGTGTTGAGATTGTCGCTTACTGTTTCCGGAGTTACACTCCTTCCGCTTGGGAATGGGGCTCCCGATGTGTTTGCTAGTATGCAGCTGGGACGGGTGCTGGTGATGTCGGGTTCAATAGTGTGTTGGGTGGTGCGGTTTTTGTTACGTGCGTTATTGTTGGTGTTGTCTCCCTCTTGGTTGCTCAATCTAGAGCTCGGATTGATCGCCGGTGTTTTGCTAGGGATATCGGCTTCTTTGTTGTTGCGATACTGTCCTGCTGTAGATTTTGGTTACTGGTGAAGTCAGTGTTGGGGCAGCTATTGCATTTGTTATGATATATGTTGTCTACACGATTGCTGTTGCTGCGAATGAGTTGTTGAGGAAGCATGCCCAAAGATTGAAACTGGATGCTGTGACGCCATTGCTTCTCGTGAAAGGAAGTGTCTTTTCTTCCCAAGGAAGCATGGAGGATGATGCTATGTACAGTCCATTGCTCGACTTTGAGAGCAATAGTGATACTCCACGGCTCCATCCAACCCTGCCTCAATGGATGTGGGCTTCCAATGTGGCAATTTACTCGAATCAGTTGAAGAATGCTGCTGATGGTGAGAGGCCTCCATGGGGATGGACCAACGAGGGCGTAGATTCTAACAAATCATTCTTATATTGTTCCAAGTTGTTCTCCAATTTGGAATTCCCTTTGACAGTCCCTAGACGTCTCACGATTCCATTGGTTGAAGAGGAAACCTGGTCAAAGCCGTATGCGGTAGCCAGTGCCGTGCTGGATCCTGTTCTTCTTGCCTTCTTATCCTGTTCTTCTTGCCTTCTTGTGGAGTTCACAGGACGACATGGATTCTTCCAGCAAAGCAGTTGCTTGTCTTGTCGGTTCCGCCATTGGCTGTGTACTGGGAGTCCTCAGATGCCGTCACACTGTGCTCGATCACCCACCCCGTAGATTCCTGTTTCCATGGGTCCTCGGTGGATTCTGCATGAGTATTGCATGGTTCTACATCATTGCTAATGAGCTTGTGGTGCTCTTGGTAGGACTTGGCGTTATGTTTGGAATCAACCCGTCAATCCTTGCATTGACTGTACTGGCATGGGGCAACTCAGTGGGCGATCTGGTTTCTAACATCGCGTTGGCTTTGAATGGCGGTGATGGAATACAGATTGCTTTATAGGGCTCAAAGTGCAAAACAAGATACTAGCTTGTTTTGCACTTTGAATTCCTGCTCATAGGGCTTGTTTGGGCCGTTGTTCTTTTCCTGAGGAACGACCTGCGACCTAGTAAGCTGTTGGGTGCAGGTCTTGTTTCCTTTTATTTGATCTTTCTGTTATTTCGGATTACCGGTGCCGTGGGAATCGGATCGTTCACTGGTCCAAGTTCGCATGTTTCTGGTCGACTTTAGGTCATCAAATATACTGGTTGCATACCTGCGAGCTTCTTGTTCTGATAGTTCCCGCTCTTGAGGAAGCTTCAATGTTGATAAAGGAAAATACATTTTTCTGCATCTGTAGTCTACAAAGCCAACTTCTGTATCTCCTGTTGTAAATGGATTCACTCTGGTTCATGTGTCGTTTCCTGGCGATAATAGCATGACAATTCTTTCTGCATTTTCTTATGTCGGGAACTCGATTTTCCAGTGAATCCGCAAATTACTTTGTTAGATGGCCAATGAAGAACACGACATATACAAGTCAGATACTATTTGATATACATCTTTACACATTATTCAAGCAAAATTTCAGTGACAAAATAAAGTTAGAAGTCTGTAAGGCGAGAGCTCATGTTTTAGTACCACAGGGCATCATTTTGTTCCAGAAGAAGGAAGTGTCTACAAAATCTCATCAACTCAGCTATCACCTTTGCCCATGAGTTGAACCTCTACTAGCTTTTTGAGGTCTATAAAGAGCAGTGTCAGAGTAAACAGCTCGATTCCTCAAGTTTCTCGGTTTCTCCTATGGTGCCCAGGGCGACGACTCTTGTGCTTGGTCTCATGCCCATCGTATGTTTTGTCTACCGCTCTTGCTTCTTCCACCTCCTTCACATCTATGTTCGTCTCTTTAGATTTCTTCACAGGTCTGTCCGTTGGGACAATGTATACAAAGGGTCCAGTTGGTATATCATCCTGCATTTTCAAGAGTGGCTCGAGAGGCTTCACGACAGTGCACATTGTTGGCCTCGCCTTGGGGTGGTTGCTGATGCATTGATAAACCAATGCAGCTGCAACCTTAGCTGCTTCGAGTGAGTACTGACATTCAAGTCTTGGATCCATTATCCGATCGAGCTTCTGAGGGTTCCTTAGGAATGGCCTTGCCCAATCTACTAGGCTTTGCTCTCTTCTCGGTCGATTCTTGTCCATGGACCGTCTCCCTGTTATCAACTCTAGTAACACGACCCCAAAGCTGTAGACATCACTCATTGTCGTCAAATGGCCTGGAATTAGATCTGTTAGTAATAGTGCCATATAGAATGCAATTGCTTGGTGGAAAAAAGATGATCGTGATCAATATAATTATACCTGTCATGATGTACTCAGGTGCGGCGTAGCCTTTGGTTCCCAAAATGTTTTGGGTTGAGATATGAGTTTGATCTTCATCCGGACCATCTCTAGCAAAACCAAAGTCTGAGAGCTTAGCCGTGTAATCCGAATCCAACAAGATGTTTCCTGCCTTGAAGTCACGGAATATGACGGGTTTGTTCTCTCCATGGAGATAGGCAAGGCCTTTTGCAGCTTCGAGAGCAATCCTCATTCTAGTTAACCATGGCAAGGCGACAGAGTATCCTGCATCAAATATAGAACAACACTTGAGCAAAGAAACTCGACTCAAGAATGGAATCTGTAATGTGCTTGTAGATAATTGCAAACTAACTTGAATATTTTTTAGATTCGACAGAAATTCTTACTCTTGAATAGTTGGCTGTCTAAGTTGCCACGAGGCAAGTACTCATAGACAAGAAGCCTTTGATCATTCTCGCAGCAATATCCGATCAATTTTACCACATTGGGATGCCTCAGCTGTCCAAGAAAGATAACCTCAGCCTGCAAGCACGCACACGACGACTCAGTCAGCACTATTGAGATATAAACACTGTTTCATAAGCACATGTATTCAATACAGCGATCAAACCAGCTGCGTCGAAGATTGACACGACGTGTTAAGAAAAAATAGTATAAATCCACTACACTTACCAGCCATTCCTTGTGACCTTGAGATCCCTCCAAGTTCAACACCTTGACAGCAACAACTTGAGCATCCAACCCAGTCCTCAAACCCTCGTGAATAAACCCCTTATACACAGCTCCGAAACCACCTTCACCAAGAAAGTTCACCGAGGAGAAGTTGTTCGTGACTGTCCTAAGCTCCTCGTGACTGAACGTGTGAGCATTCGAACCCACAAGTGAGCTCGAGAGATCACTAAGCGAGAATTCTGATCCCGGATTACTTATATCCGAAAGCGAGATCCTTTGAGGAGATGACTTGAGCTCAAACCTCTTGGTGATTTCTTGGTCTTTCGATTTCGACCTGAAGCCAAAACAACTAGAAAACATTGAGCCCAATGATGATGTCTTTGTTCTACCCATTTTGTGTGGAAATGTGTTCAAGATTACGAAGAATTTGTGTTCACGATTATGAATAACTTTTTATGGGATTTGGCGAAGAGATGAGAATTTTTCCGCCTCTAGAAAAATGGTGTGAGGAATTCATATTTATAGAGACAAATGAGTCTCGTTTCTTGTCTTGATCATTTGTGCTACCCATTTTGTCATACTTTTGACTTTTGATATGTTCAATTTTGAGTTTCTTGATCTATGTTTTTTGCTTGGGATGGAGGCTTCATATGAACAAATATTTTCCTGTATAACTGGATACGCGCTAATTAAAATCACACTATTTACACTAAGGTAACTGAGAAGTTGAGCATCTATGATGGAAGTCGTAGATTCGCCAAACTTGAAAAATAATATGAAAAAGAGTTGTGTTTATATGCAAAGCACATATCATTTCTTAAGAGGTGTCAGAGTTCCTACCTCATCATGATTAAAAGAAAGAGTTGATCATCATTAAGTTAATCTTTCTAGACATTATGTTTCAAACTTTTTTTCATCTGATTGAATCTTGACAAACGCAATATTTCGTTACTATAATGCAATATTAAGGAATCAACTTTATCGAATCTTAAAGACTTTTTTGGCATGACTTCTAGTTCTGAAATTTTTGCTTTGAATTTTCTAACTAGCGAAGTTTTTTTTTTTTTTTTTTCCCAAAATGAAGAATCACAAGTTGAAAACTGAAATCCAAAAAAATAAAATTAAAATGAATTTGTTTTTCTAATTTCGTTTAACTAAATACTTAACTACTCTCTCCAATAATCATTATATTTTACTTAACTACTCTCTCCAATAATCATTATATTTGATGTGCAGATTTTGATTTTGGATTCCCTTCTCCTGATTCAGTTACTGATAATCGACAGTTTTTAACGGCTAAATTGAGCAACACCTTCATTCATATCAGAAATGCTTTAAAACAATAATGTACGCGGACACGCCGCCCTCGTTTTTGTACGAACCCATTCATCAGAAATCCATTTGCTTCAACAGTTGACTTGGACCAACACAATATGCAGATCAGATAGAGACTTTCTACACATGAAATACAGTATCATTTTCTCTTGTTTCGTTTTGGTGGGTTTATTTACTATTGTCTTGTTCAAAGAGTGAACTGGCTCTTGAATTTTCTAATTAACATGTGTGTCTCGCAAGTTCCGAATTCTAGAAGCACAATCTATTAGTAAAATGGATTTGAGTTCGTTCAAACTCATGAATATTTCCCCAACACGATTAAAAAGTCTCGATAATTCCTTCTCTTTTCCATGACCATTGAACCCGCGTGACCCAACCCAATAGGATCTGTGGCTTTGTGGCCTTGTCCGATGCATGATGCATCATCTCTTTTACTTTTCAATTCATCATTGTACAAGTTGTTGGATGGACTACGCTTGTGATTAGGATCAGATCAAGATGTGATCAATTATATGTTACAATCGAAATGGATACAAATTTGACATAGTAACACGCTCAAGAAACATTTGGTGCAATGCATGTAATACTGCTTATGGCTCATGATATACAAAGGGCCTTTTTGATATCAATTCTATATATTTCTCTTTTAAAAAAAATGGATGAAATAGAAATTTAAAAAATTTAAAAAGTGATTTTTTTTTTTATTATCATTGTATAATATTCAAGATTCATTTGTGCAAAATCTTTTTTTGAATAAAGTGATTTTGATTTTCTATCTTTATTTTTTGTTTATATTATCGATTATGATTTCTTCAATTTTGAACAGTCATATCAAACAATCTCTAACTATTTTGTACCAATCATTTTTCATTGTGATTTGAGTAAAACTTTCAAGCGTATACATCAGCAAAAGCAACAAGATGCCATTTGCGATGCAATATGTGGTGTGAGCCCAAACGTAACACTCAGAGCAAAAGCCGGCGATAGCAGCTACTGCTGCTTGACTGGGGTTCAAGAAATCCATAAACGATTTCATAATACTCTTATGCAAATCTTCAACAACATATGACCATATATATCTTATGTTTCCCACCAGACGTTCGATTTATAAGTAAGAACAACCTAACTAGGATGTTTTTTTCGTGTCAAATATTTATCCTTGTGTTTACATCATATCATGAATTCGGAGAAAGAAAACAATGGTTTGAACATGATCCTATGTTACTTGCATCTCAAGCAACTCTATTGTCAATAATAGAAGTCGCTCCTTAGACAAAACACATAATCGATCACATAGATAAGGCATGCTTAATTATTTTTATAAAATTTGCATCTCAAATATTACCCTATTACTTTATATAAAGTGCTTTGTGGACGATGTGTCTGTTTGGTGTTCCATTTACTAAATAGAAAAAAAATGATTCGATGAAGAGAGAAAAATAAATAAATATAATTTAAATTTATTTATCATAAAATAATAATCATATTATTGAACAAGGTTAATCATAAGAATCAAACTCAACAAGGTATATTTCTTTGGGACATCCCAATATATAAAGTGTTATAATTTTTTTGGGATGAAGGGAGTAACTCTATTTAACTATCTTAACAACATATGATGGACTAATTAGTGGAAAGTAAGATTATCATTTTAAAAATTACAATATCCCTCGCCGCACAAGATTATCATTAGTAAGGTTAAAAATTACAATTTTAAAAAAAATATTCTCAAAAGATACAACTGAAAAAAATCCTCCAAACATACAATATTCCTTGCCGCACACCATAAAACCCCACACCACCCTCGTCCCTCAACCACCGCCAACATCGTCAATGTCACGCTGTCGTTATAGTCCCTTTCGTCGTTGTCATCGTCACCATCATTATCGTCACAACTCCATCTCATCATTTTCATTATTACAGGAGTTTCATAAATGGGTATCGTGATATTATACAAACCAAAGAATGGTTCAAGTTTGAATGAGCTTATGAATCAGATATATATTATTTTT
The DNA here is from genome assembly GCA_001925005.1 of Drosera capensis. Lineage (NCBI taxonomy): Eukaryota > Viridiplantae > Streptophyta > Magnoliopsida > Caryophyllales > Droseraceae > Drosera > Drosera capensis. The sequence goes on from LIEC01006658.1 coordinate 7,511, forward strand.
TCTAATCAACTTTGTTTTACAACCCCAAAACTTGTAATCAAAACTTCAACCCCCATTAAGTACAACTCAAATCACTAGATGCACCACAAAATCAACAATTAACAACACAAGTCCAGTGACATACATCACAAATTTTTAATTGACACTATGTTTCAGTTTAAACTAACACATTATTTCAAAATTTGAACCGCCGTCCTATTTCTATTTAAACTTACATAATGTTTTTCATTCTTGAGCTGAGGTCAATTTCGAAACAGTACGCCAATTTAATTTTTTATTTTTGTTTGTTTTAAATAAAAATTCATGTTCTTTTTTCAATTTTATTGATATCATGTTATAAATTTTTATTTATGTATTTGTATAATTGTTTTTCAAAAAAAAAACAGTGGTATTATTTATTGATACAGGCACACTGTTTGAAACAAAATGTATCAATTTGCAGAACTTGTGGTTGTAGAACACGCCTCATGACAATTGTTATGTTGCAGATTCCGAAAATCAAAAACAATGATTTTATTAAGTTTGTTTAAACAAATCAAGAATAATTATTTGAGATTTGTTTAGTTCATTTGAATTTGAGAGTAGATTCGGATAAGGATTTGTTGATAGAAGATTTGAGTTGGATTGGATTCGACTTGAAATTCGAATTCAATCCAACTTTAGTTTGATTTGGAATTCGATTAAATGCTAAATTTTTAAAAAATATATTTGTCAGGATGAAGTTTCACTCACGTAGGACGATCAAATTTCAGTTTTTGAAAAATTATCGTAAAATATTCATGATAATTAAAGTTATATATTTTAATTTGATCTCAACCTATGTGTTAAATATTCATAAGATAAAAGAAGTAAAAAATAAAAAACTAACTCACCTTAATAAGTTTATAATCTAAATTGCCAAATAGCAATAGTTGTAAAGTTACTGCCTTCGAGATTCTCTTCTCCAAAGGCTCAATCATCCATCCTTCCTTTTCTCTTCACCTCCTCAGATTCCTGTACTTGATCAAACCAAGCCAGAGCCAGCGCAGAGAGTCTCACCCTTTTCTTCGCTGTTTGTTTTCACACAAAAACCAACCCATCTTATATTTTTTATAAAAAAGAAAAAAAAATCTCAAATTTCAAATTCCAATATTTTTACTCATACATAGGATTAGCAAAATCCCAATAAACATAGCCGCCATTGAAATCAACAACACCGACAAACCCTTCGCCGCCTCCCACATTAGAAACCCTGAAACCCTTTTGAGATCAAGGTGAGCAAAACCCCACCCTAGATCCACCCATCTAGAATCAATCCTTTCCCATTGTTGAAATCCTTGTGGGTTAGGAGTTTTACCCATAATTGGGACGACCCATTTGATCAAAAGTGCTAAAAGTTGAGATTTTTTGGTGTTGGGTAGTAGAATTGGATTAGAGGGTTTAAGGGGTTAGGGTTTTGGAGTGATGGATGACCTAGAGAGGGCGATTTTGATCAGTTTCGACGAGACGGGTAGCTTCGATTCGGGACTTAAATCACAAGCGATTGATTATTGTCAGAGGATTAAGGAGACGCCTTCAATTTCTAATTTATGTGTTGAGAGATTGTGGAGGACGGAATCGGTTCCGGTGCAATTCTGGTGCCTGCAATGCTTACACGATGTGATACGTGCTAGGTATTCGCAGATGGGTAGTGATGAGAAGGATTTTATAAGGAGGTCTGTTTTTTCTATTGTGTGTGTTGATGATGGTAAGAATTTGTTGGCTAGGGGTGTGGGCTGTCCTGCTTATATTAAGAATAAACTAGCTCAGGTTTTGGTTAGTTTGATTCGGTTCGAGTACCCAATAGTATGGTCTTCGGTGTTCCTTGATTTGTTGGCACACCTTAGTAAGGGAGCGGTAGTTATTGATATGTTTTGTCGGGTTTTGAATGCACTTGATGATGAGTTGATTAGTTTGGATTATCCGCGGAATGCTGAGGAGGTTGCGGATGCAAGACGGATCAAGGATGCTATGAGACAGCAATGTGTGCCGCAGATTGTTAGAGCGTGGTATGACATTGTGTCTATGTATAAGAATTCAGATTCAGAGCTTTTTGCTAGCGTGCTTGATTCAATGACGAGATATATCTCCTGGATTGATATTGGGTTGATTGCAAACGAAGTGTTTATTCCATTGCTGTTTGAGTTGATTTTGGCTGATGGATTGCCTGCACAGCTCCGAGTTGCTGCTGCTGGTTGCCTGTTGGCTGTAGTATCCAAGCGCATGGATCAACAATCAAAGCTCACACTTCTGCAAAGCCTTAAGGTAAATCGTGTTTTTGGTTTGATAGCCAAGGATACTGATTCAGAACTGCTTGCGAGCATAGCTGAGCTTCTCACTGGCTATGCTACCGAGATTCTAGACTGTTCTAAGGGAATGACTTCTGAGGATGGAAAGAGGATTTCAGCAGAGCTACTTGATGAGGTGTTGCCCTCTGTCTTTTTCGTGATGCAAAACGATGACATTGATGAGACTTTTAGTGTCATACAGTTTCTCTCTGGTTATGTAGCCACGATGAAGAGTCTATCTCCTTTGACAGAAAAACAACTGCTTCATATGAGCCAGATATTGGAAG
>LIEC01006659.1:0-38551 GCA_001925005.1 Drosera capensis
ATAACATGTGCTTAAGGTAACTGCAGTTACCTCCTTATCAGAATCATTGTCGTCCTCATCAACCGACTCTTCTTCACAGTCCTCATCCTCCTTCCTAGCATTGATTCGATTCGCCTTATACACTTTCTTCACCTTTTTATTCTCATTTCCTTCATCAGCAGCTGGTTTCTCAAGTTCACCCTTTGCCTTTCCTGAAATGCAAACACTTAACGAATACAGAAGATTATCGAACAGACGCGGGAAATCAGAGGAAAACAACTACCATTAGTAAAATCTTCTGCAGGTATTTCCTCCTCCTCCACCTTCGTCACCTTCTTCTTATTCCCAGCAGTTTTTCCATCATCAACATCAGGTTTCTCAAGCTCACCCTTTGACTTTCCTGAAATGAAAGCACTTGATGAATACAGAAGATCATCATACAGACACAGAAGATCAGAGGATAACGACACGATTACCATTAGCAGAATCTTCTGGAGGTAGTTCCTTCTTCTTATACCCAGCAGTTTTTCCATCATCAGCAGCTGGTTTCTCTAGCTGATCCTTCGCACTTGCTGAAATGCTACAAGTTGATGAGTACAAAATGATAAGCCAATAAACATGGAACATCAGATGACAACGACACAATTACCATTAGCCAAATCTTCTGCAGTCAGTTCCACCTTTTCCTCCTCACAAGAAGGGTCGTCATTAAGCTTATAGCCTGCAAAGTGAATGCTTCCGTTTTTCCAGGTATGTGAGAGCTCGAATTCTTTCTCAAAAGCAAGATCAAAGGACAGATGGGGAAACTTGTCAGCCGTCAGAGCTCCAAGAAGACGTTGCACTCCATCGATAGTGGCATGCAATAGAACTCGCTCATTTCCATTTTCTTCATTGTACACTCCGAAGCAAGCCTTCAAGGAAAATGAATTACATAGCATCAAGAAAAATATAAGGAAACAAGGAATCTTATTATGCAGTTATATCTTTTCTTACCTGGGACAAGTGCAAAAGAATGCTGTTCCCTTCCTTCGGATCCACAGGAACAGATACTCCGGGTGGAACCTCCAGACCTAGACAATTGAACGAAGAATACTAAATACCAATCAGGAACCAGTAGACCTGAGGAATCACTCAGAACTCACTGATAATAAAGGTAACGAATATAGATTAAAGATGGTGCAGCAGAATAATGCTATCTAAAATATATTTCCTTATTGGAAGGAGTACTCAAACAGCAACTGAATCTCAATGCATTCCTACAGCCAACCGAAAGAGCAGAAAGAAATAAGCCAGAACCGAAAGGCCAAAGGTTTGTTTAATTTCACAATGAGAGGTTGCTGAATAAAGAATGACATGCAGATTAAAATTTATAAAGAAGAATTTAAGTACTGAACCTGAGCATTGTGGCTTACCATATCTAGGTATACATCGCTTTGTATAGTTATTGGCTATACTAAATACAAGAAAAAACTAAGACCACATACCAGGACATAGAATTCGCGACCAAAAGCTGTAACAGTATCGTATTCTTTTGGGCCAATACAAGATATGAATAACCAAAACATCTCTATGCCATTTGTTTCCAAGAAATTTTCACAATGTACATTACCAGGCGATTATATGATCTACATTACAAAGGTGTTATCCAATTTAACCTCATTTATTACCATAGGGTGACCTAAAGAGTTGGAAGTCAAGAAAAGACTTGTTTGTTCCAAGAACTCCAAACATCACAATTGTCTTATTTAAGGGAACCAATCCAATGTAACTCCAAGAAAACATAAAGTTGAAGCCGTGGTAGTAAGTACATTAGTCAATTACACTCTACAAGCCTACTGGAATTTCTGTTGTCCACTAAACAGCGACTTTTACAAACTGCTCGATTTTATAAGCATGTATACCATGTCAACCGCATGTCCTAGCATGTAAATCCTTCAGGGAACATACTATTCAAATAGATTCCAACAGTTACTGTGCGAATGTCTAGCACATGAATCAACTGAAAGTTCTTTGAAAAGTCTCTATATTCTTCACTCTGTTCGTCTAAGCATCAGTTGACACTGAAACACGAATCGGTACTGCAATACCTTAACCATTTTTTTCCCACATCAATCTTTCTCCACCACATTGTCTCCTAAGCACATCGAGAACGTGTATACACCAAGCATCACAATCCATCACTTGATCCAACGCATTTTCCTAACATTAATCCCAGAACAATGCCCAAAACATTTCCCGAACAGCCATCGAAGCGACAGAAACAAGCCACAATCCATACAAAAACAGAAACTGCAAAATGCAGTAGCATGGCAAAAAATCAACACAGTACAGAACCAACTCTCTCGACCAGATCAGAATCAACAATACACATCTAAGACAAAAAATCAGATGTGGATGAAACAAGAATCCACAGAACACTAACAGAGCAAGAACAAGCGAGAATCTAAGACAAAAAATCACAATCAGATCTCGACCAAACAAGAATCCACAATAAACTATCGACTGTCAGCAAACAAGAATCCACAAAACATGCTGAAATCTCGAACTAACAAGAATCAACGATATAGGCTAAAATCTGTGATCAAACAAGAATCCACGAAATACTCTGAAATCTCCAGTGAAACAGCAACCTCAAAACATTATCAAATCTAGATCGAACAAGAATCCACGAAACACGCTGAAATCTCGACCAATACTGGAAACACTCCAAAACTCGACCAAACAAGAATCCTCAAATACTCTCAAACCTCGACCAAACAAGAAACCTAGAAACACTAACAAATCTCGACCAAACGACAATCCACAAAACACAATCAATTCTACGATCAAACAACAATCCTCAAAAGACTATCAAATATCGATCGATCAACAATCCTCAAAACACTATCGAAATTCGACCGAACAAGAATCCTCGAAACAATATCAAATCTCGACCAAACAAGAATCCACTAAACTTGAACAAAACAAGAATCCACGAAACAAACCACGATCAAGCAAGAATCAACGATTCAAACCACGATCAAGCAAGAATCCACGATTCAAACCACGATCAAGCAAGAATCCACGATTCAAACCACGATCAACTGCACAAATCACTAACAAACCAGAATCAACTCCACAGAGTCTCACACAAACTCGAATCAACTAAATGCGGATGAATCGCGAGAAATGGAGAGGATTGATTACCCCAAAAATTCAACACGGGATCGTCGCCAAACAACATGCTTTGATACTTTGCTAGGGTTTGTTGAGAGAGGAATCTGAGATGAGATGAGATGAGATGAGATGAGATGAGATGAGATGAGAGAAGAGAGGGAATCGTTGCAGTTGCAGAGAGTGTGGGAAGTAGAAAATGGTTTGTTGGGGCTCGAGGAGGGGTTTATATAGTGGAAGGGGGGATGGGATCTGCTGTGTCGTGGTTACGGTGCACGGACGAGATGTGTGGTTGTGATCTGTTTGGTTTCTGTTTGTCCGAATTGTGAAGAAAAGGGAGTTGTAGAAAAACAATGGCAAGGGTGTTGTATTGTCTCGTAGTTCCTGGTTAAGTCTGTTATTTTCTGTTTTTGTTAGTCCCACATGAATTTCAAGGAAGAATGGAAAACGAACTGTATTTGTGCTGTTGGTTTTCCTATATTTTATGATCCAGAAGATATCCATATAATCTCGTTTTGTGACGGAGGTGGGATAAGCGACTTTATTCTATTTATTATAATAAAAATATTTTTTATGATATTTTATTTTGAGTCTCTTATTTCACGATAAAAAAAGAAATAGTTTAAAATTCAGTCAATTTCTCATGATAATTCCTTGATTTTCTACTTGGTTTAGAAAATCCTTATATTTATATATATATAAAAAGAGCATAAATATAATTGGTCGAGTGTCCTAGTAAGATTTTTGCTACAGTTACTTTAATGATTGCAGGTATTTTACACCCACACATCTATTTATATATTTATATATATAATTTTTTATTTGAATTTTTTGGTATCAAAGTTTGATATCAAGTTTGGTTGATCATGCATGTAATACATAATCAATACATAATAGTTAATTAATGCCTATGGTTTTTCACGACCCAATAATATTTACTCTTCATGAGAAATAATCCAAGTTATCAACCTTCTATCATGTATCTTCAACAAAATAAATCATATAATAATTAAATAAATATGTGAAACTTACAAAAGATCTAGCATAGCAACTTGAAACAATAGTTATTCGAAAATAAAATAGGATGAAAGAATGATAAACTTAACAATATAATTTATAAAATATTTATTAATAAAATTATTAGTAATTACTTAAAATCTTTTAAATATTAGCAAAACTTTATTATTATATTTAAATCAGATTTAGAATTTGTTTGTTTAAAGGAAAAAGTGTAGAAAACCTCTCAAACTATCTCGCTTTTGCACTAAAACCCCCGTAGTTAAGAAATAGTTCCATGACCTACCTCTACTTTGGGACTAATGTGCAACGGTTAAAATATGGTTTGAGGGGTTTTTCTACATTTTTTGCTTGTTTAAAATATGTTTGAGGGGGTTCCTACAACGGTTTATTTTCTAATGTTTGCTGCAGGAATATTTTTCCGTTCCAAAAATGTTTCTTGAATTGTTCTCATACGAGTGTCCTAGTAACCTGTTCCATTCGCCAACACAAAGAGAACCATGTAACTCCATTAATAACTCTTTACACAATATTATTTAAGGAAAATAAGAGCTAAGAGCAACTCCATTCTATCATTGTATACATTGTCATTTGTAAATTTGATAATCAAAATTACAAAATAAATAAATATATATATATATATATCCATCCCAAATATGCAAGTTGTCAAAAATATAAATATTTTTTTATTTATCAAATTTAACAATCAAAATGATATTATCATATATATATACATCAAATTCATAAATATTTATTTATTTAATTTAATTTTCTTCAATCTTTTTTCTCCATCAAAGCTTTTCATTTAACTCTTACTTCACTTTTAAAATATTAGAAGAAAATACATGACAACCACCCCGTGTGGAATTGCCAACGTATATAGAAAGGACCAGGATCCCCTGCTATCACCTTCTCCGTATTATTTAGTAGTTGTTTCACCCACAAATTACATAAAAAAAAACATAAAATATTAAATTAAAAATAAACGCTAAATGATAAATGAAACCCTTAACCCAAAAAATAAAATCTTAAATCTAAAAATGAAACCCTAATCCTGTAAATTAACCTTAAATCTTAAAAATAAAATCCTAAATCTTAAAAATAAAATCCTAAATTTTAAAAATAAACCCTTAAATCTTAAAATAAAACCCAAAAAAAATGTTTTTAGATTTTTTTTATCTTGGGAGTTTGTGGGTCATTGGATTGAGATCCAACGACTCAAATGAGCTAACAGCAAACAGCACGGAGACGACGATGGCAGACGATCCAGATCCATATAGAAATCTCGAAACGTCAGCAGTACATAGTGCATGGAGACACTTTTCCACCGCGACGCATCTATTTTTGTTCCAATAATAATGCTTGATGAAGTTTGCTGTATGGACGAATTCTGTAGTAGATCAATCTCTGATGATGACCATCATGCCACGGTGATCGAACGTTTGCAAGTAAGTACAATCAAAGAAGTGGAAAAATTATACTATTATTTAACTTAAATTGATCAATATACTCAATGAGATGGCCGATTTGCTCTTAGACCTCAGATTTCGGTTCTGGTGAGAAAGGGCGTTGGTTCAAATCCCACTCTCAATATAATAATTTTATTTTTAGAGAATAAAAAAAGAAGAAGACCTTTCGCAAAATAGAAAATATTTAACCCTTAAATAAAGCCCGAAATTCCCTTTTATCATTTGCTGTATGGATTTGGTCAACCTTCTGAATTAAATGCAATCTCAACGAATGCATTCATTCTCTCGATCCCTTTTCAATGGTGGTGGAATTTTGAGTGAAAATTATAGATATTAGACCCATTACGACTTGTTCTGTGTACTGCATGTCTGTGTGCTATAGACAATACACATCAAGTCCGCTACAAATCTATAAACATGTCTTTCAAACATAACATGATATCCATGCAAGGTCGACCCGTATCCAACGTGCTCAGACTTATACGAGATTTGGTCGTTGGAAGCAGAACGACGAGAGGAAACGAACATAACGTCATCAATTTTTAACGTTTTGGGGGTCATTCAAATGGATCTGCGGACATTTTTGTGTTTTTGGGTATTATGTTAGTTTTTGATGATTTTTTTAAAATTCCGCACTTTCATGATTTTTTTTTTTTTGTCCCCAAGTCATTGAAGTCAATATACAAGCTGTTGTTAGGAATTTTAGCTGTGAGACTTTTTATGTTTTAAATAATGTGTGATCATTGTTATAGTCTAAAAAGATGGGATTGCTATTAACAGGATCTCAAGCCATGTGGCATAATGTAATACTCCAACTATATTGAGTGGGAGTTGACCGTTTCCAACACCTTCTAGGCGTCTAGTCCCATCTTTTATTTGGTTGAACAATTGAAGCGGAGAGTAAATGGGAGAAGGATTTTTTATGTTTAAAGTTGAACGGAGAGAATGCGGCATGAGAATAAGGGAAAAAAAAAAAAAGAAAATGATAAAAATGGAATTATGATGTAGGAAATGTTTAAAAATATTTTATGGATCTTAATTTAGATATAATCGTTTGATTTGGATTATAAATATATGCAATGATTATATTTAATTGTTTCATGAGCCAAATCAAATGTACCCTTAAAAAATGTAAAAATCAAAATCAGATAAGTATAACAATATCATTTTTTCAAAATTTTTATTTTTGCATTCTAGTGTTGTTGCTCCTGGTTGATCGCCTGATGTTGCTGTCTGTTAATCGATTGCTGTTGTTTTCCATTATGCAATTGTTCGGCTTCAATGTTGAACTGTTCCATTGTGTTAATATGATATTGTTCTTCTTCCAACATTTGGAAGTCGGGAAGGTTCGGGCTCGAGAGCGATGTAGATGAAAAGGAGGGGAAAGATTCGACATGCAATCTTTATAGTTACGGGGATTGGCGTCTTTCTGATTGAGTATATGGCCGAGGTTGTTGAATTCGTCCATATGCACAGCACGATAGATGAACAAGAAGCAAGCTGAAGAGAGACACTGAACGAGAAGCAAGCTGCAGAGATAATGTTGATTTTTATCACGAAAAGGAGAGTATTCACCTATATTTATTCAGCTCCAGCAAAATAAAGAGTAGGTAGAAAATATAGTACAAGAATTTCAGTAGTCATTTTAGGTTAGAGGTCTGGTATGAAGACAGCTTGGTAAGCAGATGTTTTCATTTCACGGGTTCGAAAATGAATGGTTTATTTTTGTGTATGATTTTTCCTTTTTTTCAAAGATTTGGTTTATTGGATATTTCAAATGTTGATTTGTGTTTGCTAGCATTTCTCCATTCATTACAATCGTTTCTTCATCAAACTTCTGAGTCATAATTTATACTCTTTAATCTAAAATTATTGTTCTTTACATAAGATCTTTTCACATAAGTTACTTGAGTTCAAAAAAAAAAAGGAAGTAAATTCCATCTTTTCTGCTCTCGAAATTTAAATTCTTCTACGTCAAGAAGTTTTGTTTTTCTTTTTTTTTTTTTTTTTGTTATAGTTTAGAGTGTCTTAATTAAATAATGTTACTCTACATGTTTTTAAAGCCAAAAAATAATTGACAAACTTTAAATGTCCATACAAGATCGTCCGACTGAAATTTCTGGCTCCCTCACTGACCCCAAAAAAAGAGACTGCTTCTATAGCTCACATCTGTCGGATTGGGACTGCTTCAAGAACTTATATGCTTCTTTGAAAGGCATTAAAAAATGGATCAAACAGTTAACTTCGAATGAGTTCCTCCAGGACTTCAGCTAACAATGTGACAGACAACTCTGCCTCGGCCGCCAATGCCACTTCGTTTATCTGGTCCAGGAACTTCTTCCAGTCATCTGTTTTTCTGTCCAGATCCATTCTGATCATCAGGTCGATGGTGTTTGTCTCGACGCATCGCCACGATTCAAGCCTCTTGCATACCCTTTTCATCGTCGCTTCCACACTGTTATCTGAATGTTTTCGTCCTTCCTCATCTTCCTCGTAGATCAGGTGACTGATCAGTAACTTCATGCCTGGCAGCTCTAGACCTTGATATCCGGATTGGCATAATACATCTTTGATGAGAGAAGCCTCGGTATCTTCTTCATCTTTGTCCTCGTATATATCTCCTTCCTCCTGCAACTCAATGGAATCATCCTCGTCCGCTTCCTCTTCTTCTTGAATTCTTTTCTCAAGCTCGACGGGATCCAGTTCTGCTAGCTTCTCAAATCGACGAAGCTTGTGGAGTAATTTCTTCTTTGTTTCTGTGAAGAAGTTCAAAAGGAAACTTTGTTGAGCATATGACAATAAGAACATAAGAACATCAGCACATAAAAAGTTAAAAACTATGACTCACTCAACCATAATATAAGAAATACGAATCAGGAAATGATATCTTAGCAATTGTTTCGCATCATTTTTATATTGAAAATGCGGGAAGCAGCGGCTACAAGCTATCCTAACGCAGAATAAACCCAGGACACGTATCGTTTAGCTCTCAAACCAAGCGCCTTGTGCAACGGCCAGTATAAGGACATAAAAGCTATCATCTCTATCGAGAATTGAACCATAGCCTCAAAACAATTACAACTTCGTGCTCGAAGCAACACTCAAGTAGTTGATCGTGTACGGGCTCCCTGTTACAATTTACGACACCGTTGACTATGGTAACTTTGATTTTTCACCATAAACACATTGCTGGACCAATAATTACAGGATCAGATGCAACAGCAGAACAACCCCTAAGTTCAAAGAATAAGTCCAAGAAAACACACAATAAATTGACTGACAGATAACAGGGGAAGCCATTAAACAAGAAAAACAAAAACATGGTCCTGCAAATAAGATCATTGGGCTTTGTTTGTTGGATGGGATACTTTCACTGTTTGATCCTGGGGCGAGATGATGATGCTGGTGATGATACAGAGAAGATGATTACTCCCAATGGGTTCCACACAACAATAACATACTCCACCTTACCCACAATGGAAGACCCAATGATAACAACTCAGCTGCTCCTACAAAGACAGGAGGACGCGATGCATACAATCTAACCTCCAGTCTTACCTAAAGTTGTGCTAAAGCAGGTCTTTTATCATTTTATCCGAACTTGGGACCGAGTATGGATGGGATATATTCTCCAATTCAGATAGGTTGAATAGGTTCCACAATAAAATTTAACAAACAAAGAACACTGACAAGATCAACTGAGCAAACTCCATGGACCAACTGATCCGATCAGATCATAGCTAGCCAGTACAGTGAAGGGTTGAGGGTGGCCTATTGGCATTGAAGTTTTGGTCCTTCATCAACCTAAAAGTGTTAAAGTGAGTGTTGAATTTTAACTCTTGGAAGCGTTGAAAACAACTCATCCTACTAGAAATGCTGGTAAAGGCTCCAGCTCGATACCGGCCTAGTTTGAGTTAAGCTCGATAACTATGGACCATTAAGATGAGGTCGGAACCAAATGCTCAGAACATCTCATGGCGAGAATATGTATGAGTCGGTTCGGAAATGGACAAAGTGGATTCTATCTATCAACTTACTCATAACCTGTAAACTAAGGCGGTAGGAATAGGTACCGAACATCCAATCAAACCAATGCCTAAATATCGTGGTGCTCGATCGATTTCCTAACCGGCCAAGACACGAACGTAAACATTGTCCGAACATTGACACAAATAGGTTTCATAAGCAATGCAATGATCTAATACCATATAGGCATCATATTAATCCAAATTTTCTGTTGTCGGCAATGATAGATACTAAAAGAAAAGGACAAGAAGCACAACGAATTACAAGGATTGAAAACGACCACACAACCAAATACTCTCAAGGAATGCATATGAAGAGGCTTTTTGTGGAGAAGCAAAGCTTGTGAATCACTATGCATATATAGTAGTAGAAGGAGAAACTTTGCTTTCAAAAAATAAAACAGGTTACCTACTTTGTACAAATGCATAGCTGCTTTCGAGATCGTAGCCATAAGTCCCCTCGAATGTGCCATTTTCTTCTTCGCCTTCGTGTCCATCTTCATCGTCGTCGAATGGTGGTTCGAGGACAGATACCGGACTGTTCTGTTCCTTATCTTCTTCGTCTTGTGCTTCGCATCTAACCATGCGGTCTTCTCCGTGAGACGAATGATCCTGCGAATGAGTGTCATAGGATGACATATCGGATTAACACGCAAGAAAGCGCTCAAGTGTGCAATCTTGAACTTTAGACAGGAATAGAAAGGTGGTTGATGCATTGATAAAGCCGAGCGGGAAAAAATTAACCTCAAACGTAACAATCGCCATAGCAAAGTACAACACTAATTTACCTAATTAACACAAGAAAGAGTACAAATCATGTCAGATTTTCGCGATAATTTACTGTCGGTTTTGAGATAAATAATAACAATCCACTTGGTACGTAGTCGATTTTCGAATTATACTAGGTGGATTGTATGTCATAATCAACTGACCTCATAATGGCAATAAATTATACCAATTATACAATGATGATAAGATATGGTAATGCCAAAGATACAACTATATAACTGCTCCAAGAGATGCTCGTTGCAATTTTAATGCATCTGCACGAACCGTTTGTTTGTCAAAATAAACTTTGCCTTAACGAGACGAATCAACTAAAGAGCAAACACTTATTTGACTTGTGGGTACCAATTCGGTCACAGCGTACAAAACGATAGGTTTAAATCATAATCTGCACTATAAGTTGCTGATAATATTATGTTACGAACTTAGCATTTCAAATAATCTTATCAAATACAAAATCTGAATACGAAAAACTGAAAAACCTACTTATGCAAGTAGTACTAGTAAGCAGTGTCACAGATGACAAACTCGAAGCGTTACTTCACGTTTGAAATATTACAGATGAAAAAGGTTTTTCCAGAAACTGTGACATACAAAATCACATATAAATTCAACGGAAAAGTATTTTCCAGAAACACAATTTCACAGACAAAAGAGATCAAAATGTCAGAGGCGAGATCCCATAAGTCTGTACAACCCAACAAGTACCCAATGTTGTTTGTTGGTTTTTTCTTTTTCTTTTTCTTTTTTGGAAAGGGTAACAAGAACCCATATTTGCCCTCCTTGTCATCCTCAAATAATTCTGGATTTTTCAAAATGTGTAGGCTGCATAACCTACAATTTGAGGGCATTGTTGTCTTTTGCTGAAGTGACGAGCAGTTCCGACAACTCAGCATGTCACATGCCTATGCTTACTATCATTTCAAAATAAGAAGCTTGTACTGATGAACAATCAAGAAGATTCGCAAAATTTGGTTTTAAGCTGTATACTTGTGTCGATATGTAGCAACGTTGTGTCAATTATAGGACACACTACTCGCTTAATTTGGGAGTATTCTCTAAGTCACACACAGTAAGTGTACCATCTTAGAAAAATAATTATTGAGCATATATTGATTAGGTTCGTTTTATGTTCGAATCGTCCTATATCTCTGGTCGAATAAAAATACATAATTTATAATATTATGTTTTATATTTCATAGCAAACATGTGTAACACAATTATTAATTGATCATCTCAAGGTGTCTATCAAAGTTTTGTCCCGAAAAATCCTCGGCCAAACTAGAAAAACATGACTCCATTACCGGACTATAAACATACGCTTAGAACATTTGTTGTAACTTGAAGTATTCTAGATTAAACCATTTACCATATCTTTCATAATAATTATAACATATGTATATTTTTTTATTATTCTATATATATAAATATGAATCTCGGATTGTCTGATCGTTCAGACCCGTAATATATATTAGGTTGAAATACGTTATTTATACAAATATTAATATTTAATAATAAATTTTATAAAAAATACGTTTGATTATCACATCCGTCCCAAAATCAAAATATTAGGATCATTTTGAGAATTACAAATACCGAGTTAAAATTGGACTTGATGAAAAGAGGAAGAGAGATAAACTTGGATCAGAGAATATCCAACCAGGTAAAGCTATTAGACTAATCAAATTAACGATAGTAATCAAAATACTAAACATAATATGCATAAACCAAAGAGGATGATAAAAAAACTGACCTCCGACTGTTGCCGGGGACACGGCGAGCCCGTCGCCGGAGATCGAAACCCCGGCGACGGCCGATCACTCGACTCCTCGTCATCCCTCACCAAAGCAAACCGAAACGGACTCGAACACCCCAAATCTCCCTCATCAATCTTCAACTCGATAATTTCATCGACCCCAACAGCGTCGCCGTCGCCACCGATCCTTGCCCGATTTTGACTACTCCGATTCTTGCCCCTCAGTCGCCTGAGAACGGAACCCAGAATCCCGAACCGGCCGTTCTTGGACTTGGACTTTGAATTCTGTTTTTGGATCCGAACCGCCGCCTCGAGAAGCAGAGCGGCGGTTTTGGAAGGGACGTGGAGGAATTGTCCCCCATTCTGTCCCCCTCGTGGGAGTGGTGACAGAGAGGTGGAGGTGGCAGAGTAGCGGATAAGAGGAGAGGTAGTGGAGGATACTGTAATGGAAGAGAAACAAGGGTATTTGTAGAAGGATGAAGAGGAGGTTTTTGGATTTGGGTTGTGGGATTTAGTTTTTTTGGTGAGTGGGTTTGGGAGATGGAAGGGTTCTTGTTCTTCTCCTAGGTGTTCTTCCCTGAGGAAATCTTTGAGGTACTTTTGAGGAGGCATTGTTCTTCTTGTTCTTGTTCTTGTTTTTGTTGTTCTTGTTGTTCCTTTTCTTGTTTTTGTTGCTGAATGTGTGTGTGATTGGGTTCAGATGGGGATTTGAGTGTGTTGGTGTTGCTGCTTTTGCCTATGAGTTTGTGTTGAAAGGTGGAGTTTGAAGATGAATGAAAGTGGAGGAGAAAAGTGGTGATGGTTTTTGGGGAGGAGTGAATGGAGAGAGGGAGGGGTTGGGGTTTTGGTGAAAGTGAGGAGCCTTGGTTAGAGGGATAGGAGAAGAAGAAATTTGATGAGGGGTTGCTTTAAACTTAGGGGATGTGGTATACTTTGAAGTTTGAAGCATCATTTGTTTTATATTGTTGAAAGTTTGGGGAGAATAGTATAGTTTTTTTGTTGGGGATGTTAGCAATGTTTTGTTTGTATCCCAACACTCAAACTGTGATTTATAGGATGTATTATCAGATCGGTGGAGAGATAGACATTGTTTATTTGATAGAGGAAATGTACAAGAAAGTTAATTCCACTAACATTCTTCTACATTAAGATTATCTTAGGTAATTGAATCTTAATGAAAAACATGAAAGCAAGTTCTATTTTAGACATGAACATCAAATAAATCAAATGATCGTTTTGTTGTGTATATGAAAAAGAGAAAGATAACATGCTGACAAAAAAATATGAACATCGTCCAAATTTTCATTTGAAATCACGTATCGGTTTGTAATTATAAATAATGTCCTCATGGACCAAAGTATAGTGTATTTTGTTTTGTATACATGAGTTTGTTTGGTATGTAATATATGATCATTGTCTCTATAAGAAATTAACTCAAGCATGGTCACTTAAAATATGATCACTTGGCTTAGTGCTTGACTTGAGCTCACGAGGCTTTGCCTTTCCTTTTTCCCTCAACATGCCCATTTGTCACCCTGTTTGTGTTGGGAATCCAATGAACATGCATTAGAATTCTATGTTTTTTTAATCTTCAACTTACTGTAAATGAATGGGGCAAAAAGTTAAGTATTTTGCTGGCATCAAGTACTCCCCTCTCTTCGTTTTATAAAAAAATATAATATATATATATTTTTATATTATTATATATATATATAAAAATAAATTTCGTTTTCATATCTAATCATTCCGCAACATGTATTATAATGAAATATGAAATTTATACCATCATTAATATTTTATGATAAATTTATTAAAAAAATTACGTTTGATCGTCGTTATATACGAATCAATCTTTGCATCGACATATATCTTAAGTCAATACGTTGCATCTTCGTGGGACGAAGGGAGTAATAGTATAGACTACTACTAATAAAAGTCGGCTTCATTAATACTATGAAGTAATTAGCACAAAGGACCTTGGAACAACATCAATTCTTTGACTGTAATATCAAAACTTTACCTAGTCAAGGACTATTCTTCTCAATCCACAGGTATGTTATGGTCTGTATACATATGATTCATCTATTTCGTGTTGGTCCGAGAAAGTAATGTTTATTGAGAATTATTAACTCGAATGTCTGACCGGTCATCCCTATAAATACAATCGGACAAGCCTAGTTCGTTAACAATGTTGCTAATTACGCGACGTCATTGTTTAGGTACCTCGGTCGGAGAAACATCTCAAAGTCGGACATTCGAGCTCCTTGCAGTCGGACTCAAAATTTTAGAATATATGAACCAATCTGATCAGGATTTAAGTTAATCAAAACAATACTACCACAATCTCAATTTTATTGTAAGGTTTTAATTCGACACGAAATTTTATATGTGTTGATATTTTATGAGATTTTGTGAAAAGAAATATTGTTTTTAGAGATAGGGATATAAGTGCGATTTTAAAGAAAGAATAATAGAGGACGAGAAAGAAGATGATAAAAAATTTGATTATATTGATATAAATTTATTATGAAAAAAATAAAAAAATATTTAAATTAGGATTAATAAAAAATTTATAATTAAATTAAAACAAAAAAGTATGAATAATCACTTGCATTTTATCACATGACTTGATAGATTCACTCCTCTAGCAAATGATATCACCAATCAAAATATTCACTACTAATATCAAGTCCCAGTTAGTACAAGTCAATTGTAGCACATATCAATAAAGCTCGAAAGAGTACACCAACTGCACAATAATAGTAGTGTGGTCAAAGTGTTTTTTCTCGTTGTGGAATCTTTTCAAACGTTTGATTAATGTCACTGATCAAAGTATTCATCCTGTTTGATTGGTACTCTAATATTTATAGTACCCTTTCTCTCTCAAATTAATTTAAATATTTTTTTAATTTTAAAATAAATGAAATTTTTTTTAAAAAAAATTAACATAAAAAAATAAATCAATATCATTTAATACAGTGCATCCGTTAATTTTTCTATAATAAACTTCACCATAACAAAAAAAAAATTGTTCATCAAAATTCATATTAATTTAACACACATAAAATTTCGTGTTGGATCAAAATATTTTGATTAAAATGAGATGGAATGAGTATTTTTTTGGTTTTGATAGTCCCAATATATTTATAATTTTTTAAAGAATAAATTTTCAATCTAAAAAAATCAAAATCAAACATGTTTTGCTGCAATATACCTTAATATTTTTTTCTTTCTTAATTATTATAATAAATCTCATCATCTTTAGAAAATAATTTTTTATCAAATTCTATAAAAATTTAATAACCCCTGATAAAATGATTATAAATAAATTGAAACCTATGAGTATAAAAAGTGTACTAGTCATACAAATAATCAGAACCGCAAACCTATAAATCAGTAAAAAGAAAAAAAGTGGTTGAAAAATGAAAGACTGAAGGGGGAAAGTCAGCCTCAGAGGCATGCCTTGCAAATTTGCAGGTATCTGGAAAATCGAACTCAGGATCATCTCTGGTACTACTTATGGGTCCTTTTTCCTTCTATTCCCAGCCGTTGATCTTCATCATTGCCTGAAGGCAGATGGAGCGTGCCCTTTTAAATCAATGTAGTACTTCTTTCACTCTATAATAAAGGCAATAAATATGCATATAAATAATAAAGTTGATACGTGATAAACAATTAACTGTACGATCAAATAAAATATTTTTAAAATTTATCATTCTCAAAGTTAATTTAAGTTAAGTAGATATTATCATTCTGATGAGAAAAAAATTTACAACTATATCAATTAATAATTTTTTTGATAAGTATATCAATTACACGTTTCGTTCAATGATAATTATAATATTTACTTTATGCACATAAATTTAGATTTATCATTTTTTTAATTTCAATTTTCAAACATATAATCTTTCTCCCTCCATCTTCTTTAAATCCTAACCACATAATAATTTCTAAAAATAAAAATATTGTAAATATTTTGAGATGAAACAAAATGATAAAACAATATAACTATTTTGAGAAGAAGATAATAATACTTAATAAAAAAAACACATCAAAATACGTGATAGATGATGTAATTACTATATAATATTTGTATTTATTATGGGATTGAGGGAGTATGACAATACATGCTAGATATTAGCTCACTATTAAGCAGCATATTACCTTGATCAAGAGATCAGAAGTTAGGTAACATTTGAGGA
This sequence comes from Drosera capensis, assembly GCA_001925005.1. NCBI lineage: Eukaryota > Viridiplantae > Streptophyta > Magnoliopsida > Caryophyllales > Droseraceae > Drosera > Drosera capensis. The sequence continues at coordinate 16,388 of LIEC01006659.1, forward strand.
CATCCTAAAATAATTTCTCAAATATAGTATGGTCCATCTCGTTTCGTCTCATAGGAGTATATTGTATTTTGTCAAGCTATCTGATGCTGTTCTGTTTGTTGCAACTCAGCCAGCTTGTAGTGATTTGAGATGCTCCACCCACACACACGGACCATCTCAAATCTTTATTTTATTCGTGATTTTTGTTGTTGATCTTATTTAATTTCTGAAAATATAGGAGGCAGAGTACTGAATGTTACGCGGTTCCTGCTCAGTATTCCACCAACAACATTTCAAGCATGTCATGTTATAACCGTATATGTGAGATACTGCTACAAAGTAGTGGCATTTCTATAATCCTTGCTAATATTGATAGAGTTGTTTTTTAACATGATATTAGAGTCGATGATAAGAGATCGTAAATTTGATCTCTTCCTTACCGCCTTTTGTCCTAGATACTCCTCGTTGGCGGGTCGAAAATGATGCCACCCAGGCACACACTAGGGTTAGTTTATATATACTCCTTTCCTTTCATTTAATTTAATTTTTTTTTAATTTGGATTAAATCAAAATAAATAAAATATTTTTTATTAAGGATTTTTTTAATACAACTATAAAACAGACTTCTCTCTCTTATACACTCATAACGATAAAAATATCATTATAAGGATATTAAATTTAACATATATATAAATTTTAATATCGGATTAAAATAATTCGATTTAATTGGAAATGAAGGAGTATTATTTTCATATTGCAGCCTAGGATCCATACTATGCCAACAAAGACAAGATACAGAAATCAAGCATGCATTGCTCTCTTCACATAATATTAATATCTCTGTCCTAATATTTTTTAAATTTTAATATTCAATAAGAGATGTAATACTTTCATAATTGGATTTTTTTTATAAAACTATCAAAACATTTTTATTTTTCATTTTATATCTCATCAATTTATTTCTCTATTTTTTCTTACTTCTCTTCCCAGCTCACAAAACAAAAAAACTAAATAAATTATTTTCATAAAATTCAATATACACAAAAAAATTTCGATAAAAAATCAAAATGTATCAGCTTCCATGACGGGTGAATAATTGGTGCGTGTCTCTGTTTTCTTCTAACTTTTTATCTTATCTTTATATCTTTCCCAGATCATACAAGTGGGACAGCTCCTTTTTGCCAACTCGTATAAAGATACGCACAGTTTTCACCAATCCCTTTTCTGTTTCTCACATTTAATGGAGCTTCAAAATGACAGCTCATTCCAGTGGGCATGTTCTTCGATCTTGGGACAGTAAGTGAATCGAAAAAATAAACTTTCTATGTGTACGTGACCATGTCCCAAATGGGAAGGAATATTTTTTATTGATAATTCAAAATTCAAAAGTTATCTTAGATCGAGTGGTAGATGATAGTTGTTGGTGCGACACGAGTTCCCCGTGTCGGTTTTGCACGATCAGAAAATAGCTATTCTTTCATGTCAAAATATTCTGGATCGAGACTGTTCGAGAAAATCAGCTTCCAATCACTTGAACTTGGCCCAACTCATATATTTGATAAAGTGAATTAGATAGATTCACAACTTGCGTTGCGGAGATACTTACATGACTAATGATAATTAGGCAAAATGAAGTAAACATCAAGTTCGATAATAAAGATATGAATTCCTATGATCAAATTTAGTTGGTTAGATAGTTTTGGTGCATAGGTCTTGAAGTATGTAAAAATGATCTTATTTAAAATCAGTTAATATTATGAAAAATTTATTCATGTTAATTAATTTTAAATCAGTTCCCACAACTCGTTATGTATAATTGTTTTAGTATGGAGGAATGCTAGTTTCACTATCTCTTATACTTTTTTTTTTTGGATAATTTTTTTATTGATGAATTTTGAAATTGAATCAACTCATGCGGATTCTGAGATGATTGTCACAAATGAATCGATTGGAGAAAAAATATCCAGTAAAAAGTGCACCACGAAGTGTATTTAATATCTCTTTTAGTATAATATATGTAAGCAAGTTGACTTTGGCTGATTAGCGAGTGTCATGAATTTCTATGAAACAATGATTAATTAACAACAGAAGAAGACGGAGTTAGGTAAATTGAAGTTCTAAAAATTCATTAGTTTAAACAATGTACCAAACATGAAGCAACTTAGAATACGAGATTATATCTTTTACGCGTGTAAAAGGAATTAATAGTATTAACATGTCAGAGAAATGTCGAAGATATGTTCTTAATTTTATCGAGTTCTATACTAATTTTGGATTAACCCCATGCTTGTTTTATTCTGGTTTGTCCATGTCTTTCATAAAAAAAACAGTTTATGAACACAACAAACCCAGAGCTCCACCGAATGTGTGATAGAAAAGTGACAAACGTGTTTGTTTATTGGATTAAATTTTTATATGAACACATGCCTGCATGCGTTGGAACCCAAAAGGCCTCATTTCCATACAAGGGAACGCATTGGAAATACAATGACTAGGTTGTAAATTTATCACGATGCATGAAGTAGAGAAGACATAATAATATGTATTATATTCTATTTCACTACGCTTAGAACTAGCAAGTCCCAATATAGACATAATCATGCATAGATATAATCAAACCACGTTTTTTGATAATTTTTTTTATTAAATAATAATTATAATTTAAATTATATATTTCAATTCTAAATCAATTATCTAATTTTGTTACATCAATAAAATGTAAAACTAAATTTTTTAAAACTATATGTTAAAAGAGTGTAAAAAATCAAAAGTGCTATGCATATATATTGCGACGGATGGAATAGGGCCTGGATCCTGCCGTTGTCAACTCAACAGCATAAGTGCTGTTGCACTTGTTTTTTTTTTTTTTTGGTATTCAAAAAATCTGAAAAAATAATTAAAACTCTATTAAAAAAATATCAATCCTAAAAAAATAATTTTTTTTTAAAATAACCCCATAAAAAATTATACCCATAAAAACTCAAATCAAAAAACAAAAATAAACCCAAACCTACCAAACAAATCACAACTATTGGATCAAAACTCCAACGACCCCAATGATCGAATGCATCAGCCGAGGATCCTAATCCGAGGGAATATTAGTTTTAGGTATAACAAAATGGAATATACTAGAATACTGTACTACTTATTATCGACACAGGATCCCCTGCTGTTCTTGTAGGTAGCATAGCACATGCAATCCAGAGGTTAGAGAGGAGGGAAGAAGGAGACAGTAGTAATTACGACCAAATTAGTTACAGTTCCTTTCCCAATTTTTAAAAAATTAGATTTTTTTTTTGAATTTTTGAATTTTAAATTTTCAAAATATCAGTTATTTTTTAAATTTGTGAGGACTAAAACTTTTTCGATACTTGTTTGTCATCCAACGTATTGTTTGATTACAGCACCAATGCTGTTGTTTTGTAGCAGCAGACAGCCGAGTATCACCCTACGTCTTCGCTGTTAAATGAAACCTGTTAAAAGGTTTCCTGGTCACGACAATGGGCCATCACATCACATGGAGCACAAGTCACATTTATCTTCCTAGGTCAGCCCATATAAAATTCCAACCGGACCAACCTACGCGGCCCAATATTTTAAATTATAAAATCTTTTATTTTTAAATGGTGAAAATTGTTCTACACTACAACTGCTACCGCAACATTTTTTCCCTTCTACAATTCGCCTCATGGAGTATATGATTGTGCGAACTGTGAAGTATTATACAGAACACTATGCACCCCCAAAATTAATCTATAGTATGATACACCGGTCGATCTAGAAATAAATCGAGATTCATACTTCATTATAACGGAGAATGACAGTATCACCGCGAAAACGAAGCCCGGTCGACATGAGTAAATTGAAAGCATGCGATACGGTTCGTTCCTGCTACCGTTTAACAGCTACCATTTAACAGTGCCAGGTTCAAGTGCCCGAGGATGCCGCCTGCCTCGACCAGGCAGCAATCGCCATCGGATATGCCAGAAGCATAAAACAATTTGCTATATCGACAAGATGGAGAAAACATCATAGTAACACCGAAGTAATACATAGCCGATGGACAACCAATGCTGGTTTCACATCATCATCATAAAAGAGATCTAGAAAATGTTGAAAAAAATCGATCACTGTATAGTAGTATAAGGAGTACAATATCAGGATGAACAAACAGAATTGGATTCAACTTTGATCTTACAAGATAAAAGAGGGAGAATTAGTTGGAAGATAAAAGCAATCTGACAAACATCGAACCTATTCAACAAGTAACCTAATTTGGAGCTAATGAGATTGAACATTGGCGAAACATTAACAAAAAAAAAGAAGCCAACAAAGATCCATCAAACCAAACCCAAGCAACTACTGTATATGATATGAAGCGGAAGAATTAGATTACACATTCACACCAACCTAATTAGTTATATGGACAAACTAACCACTTCTTTTTGGTTTCTGCAGGGTTGGCTTCTACTGCGTGGATTCGAGACTCTTGCTTAGCTCTTCCAGCTTCTTGATCCTCAACGTCTCGCTTTCGCCCACCAACTGCTCCAACAAAAAGTCCGTTTCAAAGAAATGCAAATCAAACATGAGCTATTCGCTTGGCTGAACAGATCAAGTTAAGCTTAGAAGAAAAAAAATACAGACCATTGAACACCAACCAGCTTGCAGAACAGAGCACGACGCTACTGACTGAATTGTGCCATGCACGAAATACAATGTAGGAACTAGGAAGAAGGGAATTCATATGCAATATTGCTACTGTCATAAGACCAGCATGATTCGCAACGCAAGTGTTGCATGATTGCATCTATCATAAGACCAGCAGGAAACCACTGTGTGTTGGAGCAATCACTATACGAGAAATACCAATCGACAAGCCACGAGATGGAAGTTAACATTAAAACTAACCCAGTTTATACCTCGACTAATCTGTTTATAAGTTGCACTTTTTCTTTGTTCTTCTCATTGAACAAATCAAGGACATCTCTGTACTCCTTTTCCTGTGAAAATTAAACCAATAATGGAATCTTCATCAGCCTTCACTAACATTATCAAGGATAACAAAAATCTGGATAAGATCTCCGCTTATATGATTTTTTTACTCAATTCAATAGAAAAAATCAATACCTTCTTTTGGACAGCAACTCCCAGAGGTTTTAGTTCCTTGCTCACTGCATCGATCTTTTTGCGGACCTGAGAAACTTCCTTCTTCAGGGGATCTCCCAACGCTTCCAACTCCTGAGAAACAACACAAAAATGAAAGTAAAATCAGAGATGGTCAAGCTTGAAAAACTCGTTCCACCAAGCGTGAGGGACGGAAAAAAAAAGGTCCTAGTAGTTTCGCAGATAAAATGTCCCTCACGTGAATGCAGAATGAACAACTGCTACACAATAGTCAATTGATATTTGGTCCTCGGGTCTTATGACAAATGGGGACAATTCTTCTTCTTTGCTATTTCTGGATTAAAACTACGTGAACCACAAGAACAATGGCATACACAACAGGTCATATGATACAGTATCTATGAATATCATGGTGTGCAGAGTTCACCAATTTGATCCCGCCAATAAGAATGGATTAGCAACACTCCTAATTCACCCAATCAATCATATGGGTGACAGAATGTAGAGAAACTTGGCCACACTGATTATTTGATGTGGCGAGTCAACCAAAATATTTGTGACCCAGTCACCCCTTAATAATCCAATAATCAGACCTCTATATATATATATATTGTGTAGAAATATAAAGCGTAGCAATAGCCGAACTTCATGGTTCCTCACTATTTTTTCCCAAGCAGATCATATTTTGTGTGGCAACGGCCGGCACAACATCAGACCATACCACGAGTTCCACTACAACACCCGTCTTCATCTTTAGAACCATATAAACTCACGAGGCGCCAAACCTCTTCTCTTCTAACAATTCTTGGCCTCTTCGCTTACGAAAATCCCTCTCAATTTCCATACCCAAAAAAAAAAAAACTAAAAAAAATCACTCTCGACTTAACTCATTTAAGCTCAATTGTATCCATCGAGTTTGAAGATTAGAACCATGAACACAACCCCAACTAATCCAAGCTCCTTACTCAATCGCAAGAATCTCGCATCCCCTCTGTCAACACAAACTAATCTAGCCCAAATCACACAAGAAAACTACACTTGAAATCCCAATCAGAGTTCCCAAATAACAAACCAAAATACACCAAGAACACTTTCAGAAAACACTCACCAAAATCAATAAAGAACCACAGAAAGCCCACTTCAATTCCCCTCCAACATACACCAAACCAACCCCCAAAACCCTAATAACCAACAAAACCCATCTCAAATACACCAAGAAAACACCCTATCAGACCCTAAACCCCTACAAAACCCTAACAAGACCACACAGACAATTAATCCAAAACCACAAATCGCTACACAAAACCCATCTCAATTCCCCTCACAAAAGCACGAACAAAAATCCCTAGTCAATTCTTCTCAAACCCCGACAAAACCCTAACAATACCACACAATACAATCATTCACAAACACCCAAAGAAAGCCAAATCACTTCAAACCCCTTCTCAATTCCCCCCTCAAAACCTCCAAATCACAACCCCAAAACCCTCTATCACCCCTTCTCATACCTCGCGAATCAACGCCAGCCTCTTGCTCTCCTCCTCAACTCTCCCCAACCTCGCCTGAACCCGCTCTCTGACTTCCATCCTCCTTCTCTCGATCTCATCCTCCTTTGCTCTGAACTCCTTCAACGCCGACCTCGACGCCTCCTCCTCCTCGCTGAAACTCTGTCCCCCCGACGACGGCAGCGGCGGCGTCGGAGGAGGTGGCGGTGGAGCAGGTTGGTGGGTTGTGGTGGGGTCTGGTGGTGGTGGAGGGGATTGCGATTGGGATTGAAGCATCTTCGATAACGACGTCGTTTTGGGGGATTGATTGAGTGATTGGTGTGGCGTGGTGTAGTGATGGGTTAGAGAGAGAAAGTGAGGAAAGGGAAATGGAATGGGATGGAATGATGATTGTGTTTCTGTGCCGTTGGGGAATCTGAAGGCTTTATTTTTGGGTGAGCTGGTTTTTTGGTTTTTAAAGTCTTGAATTCATTTTGATCTTTAGAAGTAATAAAGCAGGATAAATAATGAAACGGAAAAAAAAAAACAAAAAAATTGATGTTATCTTTTATAAAATAATGAAATGTGAAAATTAAATGATTATAAAAATTTAAAAACAAAAATAATTTAAAAAAAATCTGTATCGTTGAATGTGATAAATTACACACAACTTCTACGTTGTTAATAATAACTCTTTTTTTCCTTGTCAATAACATTGAGATTAGTTATTTTATTATGTTTTTAATGAGCAATGTTTAATACGAATAGAATTATAAAACTAAAATTCAAAAAAAAAAGAAATTATGCTACGATAATATAGCGTACGTGTGTTGGGAGTTAGGCAACGGGTGGTGGTGGACGGTCGAGCGGTGGCCTGATCGATGATCGATGGTAGTTGACGTCGATGGTTGACGATCGAGGTCTGTGACCCTCGGTCAATGATCAACAGTCGATATTGGGTAGTGCAAAATGTCGGACGGATGATAAGATGATGGACAACACTTTAAGAGTGTTTAAATAATTATCTCGACAGATAGGTTTAATAATATCATGAAAAATATGGGATTGATTGTGAGGGGAGTAGAGGGATTATCTCATTAGGTGAGATTGTTAATTCGAGTGGTAAAATAGGATTAGTTATCTAATACTTCTTTATTTTACGTACCAAAAATGGCCTAAGAGTATAGATTGGAGAAATTAAAAGAGTTGTTTGTATCATTCTTTGAAGTCGTGAAAATCAAAATCGAAAACAGAAATAGAATATCAGTAATTAAAACCAAAGGAATATTTTACAAAATAAATATTTTTGTGAAACAAAAATCTTAAATGTTTTATCCAAATAAAATAAAAAACAAAAAGTGAAACTTATTTTTTTTCTGATTAATATATTAATATGAGATCTGTCATTGAAGTCAAAATAAAAAATTAAAAACAATCATGATACCAAATATATCCTTAGTTTGTTGTTCAGTATATTAGTATGAGAGATGTTAACGACACTCTTTACTTATCTTCTCTACAAACGATTTAACCCCTTTTTCATTAAGTAATATTATGTAATATCTCAATTTCATTGGGATAAAATATACTCTTTCACCCCAATCTAGAGATTATATGTAATGTCTAAAAGATAATTTTTTTCATGTTAACATTGTAATAAAATTATATCAGTAACGCGAAATTAAAGAATACGACTTAATATATCATTGGTGTTTCACGATTTATAGCTTCACGAAAAATAATATTTGATCATTTTTTGACACGAGTCATAATTCACATTGACATATATGCATAGTCAAAATATTGCATTTATATCAAACGAGGGGAATGCATTTTTTTTCTTTAGTTATACTCTCTTCATAAAAAATATCCTAGTGTATGATGATAAGCAATGTGAGTGTCATTGTGTTGATGGTAAAAAAAAAAAAAAAAACAAAGGAAGGAAGAAAGGAAGATAAAAGGAAGAATTATGAGTGTGTAAAGAGATAAAGTTAATGATGAAGAACATGTGATATAAAAAAAAGATAATTTGGATATTTATACATCAAAATTTCTCAATTAAAAACACTTTGTAATTTGAGCCGAATGCGGGCATGACCATGTGTGGGCTATCCCAAGTTGTGTTTTAAGAATCAATTCTGCAAACAGAAAACTCTTTTCTCACAACACCAAGCACACACATTAAACATAGTTTGTTGTAAAAATTAAGGTCACACGTAATGATATTTGATACTTCGCACCATTTATCTAAACCCAAGCCCAAACCTAGACCCAGGCCTCGGCCGACTTGTGTGTGTTTGTCTTAAGACGTACTAGCAAACTAGCCGACTCACTTCCATCCAACTAAAGAAGTAAAGGATGATCTTACTTATGAGAACACTTTCATTCTACAAGAATTCCTATGTGATTTTGTTTTTTTCGAACAACCATATTTCTCTTTTTGCGTTCAACACCCCTCACCACATGAAATTAAGTTTCTACACGAATTTAATTATTTTCATACATCCCTAACAAATATTTAGTGAGCAATTCCAACAATCCCCCACTTGTTTGAAAATCCAAAATCGAAAATCTTCCGACTCTTTTGTGCATAAGGATAGGTGTCGTTGTACTTAAACCTTCCTTTAGTATAAGCAACTAAAAGTCACTTCGAACTAATTGGTGTACGTAGATTAAATCAATCCATATGATTTGACCGGAGCCACTATACACATAAAATTCTCCTACAACGATGAGAGCTTGCTCACTTAACACTTTTATTGGCCATGTACAATTCGCGGATTCATGGATATCTAGGTCATAGAAGTAGGCCAATATAGTGAAATAAAAGGCATAGAAGTAGGTCACAACTTGATGTCTAGTAACATATTTCTAATCCATTCGGCCTCCTTTCCACATGAAGCAAGAGTTATAACCTCCCTCGATTGTATAATTGGATTTAGATGTTTTGTTTCTTGCTACTCCAAGAAACGACACCCCTCCGCTTGGGTGAATATCCACCCACTTATGGATTTGTTGTCTTCAATACTAGTTATCCAACTAGCATCCGTGTATCCCTCTAACACTACTGAATCTCTATATAGTACAATCTCAAGTTTCTTGTTTTCTTGAGATATCCAAAGATTCTACCAATGGCTTTTCGATGCTCAACGCTTGGATTGCTTGTATATATGCTTAGTATTTACACCGAGTATGTGAAATCCAATCTAATGCAATGCATGGCATACATAAGACTACTAACTACACTAGAGTATTCACGCTGAGCCACCGCTTTTTCGAGATTACCTTCAAACTTGGCAATCACATCAAAAGACGTCATCTACTCTTTGAAACCAAGATGTTTGAACTTGTTTAGCATCTTCTCAATGTAATGGGATTGCTTCATAGCAAAACCCCCACTATGATGCTTAACTTTGATACCAATCTTTCATCTTAAAGACCGAGGATAGATACTTCTTGGTCTCATTTATTTCATCCATGTTAGTATCAATGATCAACATCTCATCAACATATAGACACACAATCATCGCATAGTTTTTATTAAACTTAGTATAAATGCATCTATCAGCACCATTATGTTTAAATCCATAAGATAGTATGATGGAGTCGAATTTCTCATGCCATTGTTTAGGTAGTTGTTTAAGACCTTAAAGGGATTTAAGCAATTTGCATATTTTCTTCTCATTACCTGAAAGAACAAACCTTTCGGATTGTTCCATATAAACTTTCTCGTTTAGGTTTCCATTTAAGAATGCGATCTTCATATCCATTTGATGCACATAAATATTATTTAAAGAAAATAAAACAATAAGGATCCTCATAGAAATAATGCGAGCAACTGGTGTTTAAGTACTAAAATAATCAATGTCTTCCTTTTATCTAAATCTCCTTACCACAAGTCTAACCATAAAGGATTGGACAGATCCAACGGGTACATTATTTTTTCTGAAGACACAATTACACCCAATAGGTTTAGAACCTTGGGGCAAGTCAACAAATACCCAAGTTTTGTTCCCATTATTGATTCTATCTCATCATTTATGGCTTCTTTTCAAAATGCGAAGTCTCTAGAATGCATTGTCTCCTCATAAATTTTAGGATCATCTGCCATAGAGTATATATAAGGAATAGTATTATAGATGTAATCATTTTTATTTTCTTCAAGCAAGAATTCAATGACTTGAGATGAAATAAAGTTAGGATTAAGATTTTTCTCTCTCCTAACTCTTGTGCTTCTTTTAGGTTTCGCCAACTCCTTAAAAACACTTGGTTCTTTCCGTTTACGTTCATTTCTTATGGTTTCACTTGGTTCATTATCAAGAACCACAAAGCCATTAGAATTTTTTTTTCCCAAATAACTCAACATCTTTAGACTCCACAATAATATTAGACTCTGTCAAGGAGTCTATATGCTTTAATATGTTCTGCATATCCAACAAAAACACTTTTTATCGATCTATGCCTAAATTTGGTCTGTTTAAGATCCGGAACTCTATAATATGATAAGCACCCCCACACTTTAAAATAATACGAGTTAGGCTTTTTAGCGTATCAAAGTTCATATGGACTTTCCTTACATTTTGATGAGGAAACTCTATTATGAATATGGCAGGCCGTATAGAGTGCTTCTCCCCAAAGATTATGTGCTAACTTAGCATTTTTCAACATGCAATTAATCATCTCAACTGATGTCCTATTCTTTCTTTCCGTCAAATCATTTTGTTGAGATTTATAAGAAATTATCTTTTGATGTATGATTCCATATTCTTCACAAAATTCATCAAACTCATTAAAGAAGTATTCTACTCCTTTATCGGATCTTAGAGTCTTAGTCTTCCTTTCAATTTGATTCTCTACTTCTGATTTTAAATATGAAAAAAGCTTCTCTTTTGTTCTTAGATACATACAAGTATCTATTAGAATTATCCACAAATGTGATTAAGTATCTTTTGCCTCCTCTTGTTAATACACTATTCAATTCACTTATATCGGAATGTACTAAGTCCAAAAGTTGTGTGTTTCTTTCAATACGTTTGAAAGATTTTTAAACAAATTTAGACTTAACACATATTTCACATTTTTCAAGATCATCTTTGCCAACTTTAATCAAACCAAGGTTTTATATATTTCTCACATATTTAGCATTCAAATGAGCCAAAAGATAATACGAAAGAGATGAAGACTCTATCACTTACATAGAAGAGATATTATTATTATTATTATCAATACTTAGTTTATACATATTATTATAAGCATATCCTTTCCCAACACAGAAATCATTTTTTGTGAGAATAACTTTACCAAATTCAATTGACATTTTGAATCTTTTCTTGTCTAACAATTCAACAGAAATGAGATTCTTAGGAATGTAGGGTGCATATAATATATTAATAAGAAAAAGACTTTTTTTCAGAAGTAAAGTTGGTCTCCACACTTCCCTTGTATGATTTCATTTTCCATAAGCACTTTACCATCCATCACCTCTTGATAGGTTATGAACATGTTATGATCTTTGCAAATATTGACAATAACGTCAGAATCAAGCCACCAACCGATAATTTGGTTTGTCATGTTGGTCTCGTAGATCATGGAAAGGCTGAGGTCAGTGATCATTGCTATAAAATTTTCTTTCTCAACCACATTAGCATTTTTAGTGTCATAGTGTCATATTTAAAATTTAGAATTTAGACTTTAAATTTTAAAATTGAAACAGTATTACTAATTAAATATTAAAAATAAAAAACAAAAACAAAATTCAATTAAAATTAAAGTCTACATTTAAAGTTAAAACAGAAATGGAAAAAAGTAATTGAATTTGAAATTTTAATTTTTTAAAATGTGTGCTTCCATCCCGATTGTATCAAACAAACAACTCATATAGAATGATAATCACTCTTTTCATTCCTAATTCCATTTCTCATAATATTTTATTCAATTTCTTATTAAAATCATTCTTGCAAATATACTCAAAATACGTACTCCCTTCCATAAAAAAATACAATAGATTGACTTGATATCCGTATAATAATTATCAAACGTAATTTTTTATAAATTAATAATGAAATATCAATGATTTTATAATGTACGTATTTCAACCTAATATTATAGAAAAATCAAATGTGATTTGATATGAAAATAGGACTTATATTCATTCATATAAAATAATATAAGATATATATATTTTGTATTTTTATGAAACGAAAAAAAATTAAATAATAAAATGATTATGTAACTTTACAATTTTAATAAGACGATAGAGTAATTTGTTTAAGACGGAGGAGAATTTATTTTCTTAAAGTAGGTCATACCGACATCACCCAAAAATCGGTGGAATCTATCGTGCACGTTTCTCCAAACTAGAAATATTGGCTTGGACGCATGGTATTGTGGGTGGGACCTACAACTTTCAAGACGTTATCGTTGGATTAATCGGACGGCCATGATACTGCCGATTTGTGACAAAAAGATTCACTATAAAGATAGAATCTCCCTGTGCTATGGGGCCCTTCTCTTTTTCATGGTTGTTTAACTTAAACGGGTAACGACATTATTGTCACATTGACGAGTAGATTACGTATTCGTGACCTATTGTTAATAGCTGTGCTGTTCAAGCAAAACTAAAACCAGAAGTTACAAAATCGATTTCCATGCAACGTGATGTAACTATTCTTGAATTTATTCATAGTTTTGTTAAAACGGTTTATTTTACTCATTGATCCTAGCGTGATTTCATGTTAGATAGTGGTATGGTATCCATATTCCATATTTTTTTGTGATAACACCATAAGAAACGATGCGATTATTCTCGTAAGTTCCTTTATGCTAACACGAACGTTTATGAATTTTGTTGAAGGTATTTGAGATGTGACCGTTGGAGGAAAATAAGAATTTCATGGCTTTGACAAGTTCCACTGAGTCAATGACTCGTTAGCATTTGTTGGGCCGGATTCGCCAAGGCCCAATATTGAAATGAGCACATCATTGATTCTTACTGGCCCGGCCCAAGTTATCAAGTCATCACTTGTTCATCTTGCTCTGCTTTTCTTTATTGCTTCCTTGTTTGGTGTTAAACTTTCACAAGGCCCAATTTTTTTCTAGAGTCTGACTCATAATGTATATTGAATAGCTCCGAAAACATGAAGCGATCAATTTAAATAGTTGATGCACCAGTAAGTACTGGTGTAGAAACGATTGATAATTACATTATGGCAACTAGGATAGTAATCAAACGTTACAGATATTAAATAACGTCGAAACAACAAACATGTGCACGATCGACATTGGCCCACATGTTTATTTTAACTCTTTGAACAATGTGCACTGTTCACCTGAAATTTTTTTCAGCTTCATCTGATATCAACGTGTTGGAGTCTTAAGTCATAAACGGATAGGAAACTTGCGTTTGTGAGTCCGAACGATTATGTGCTGGAATTCAGTTTGTAAGTCTAGGTTCTGATCGATGTTCGACGTCTGTAATTCACCTGTAATTACCAGGGAATTGATTTTGATGTTTAAGTCAGTAAACATTTTATATTTCGTTAAATGACTGCAAAGTTGAATCCAAAAATATTTATCTTTTTTAAATATTGGGATATGTATTTATAATATAACAAATCACATCTCATTGTCCTATCCTTGTCATAATCTCATCGATGTGACCGACCTTCCCTCGTTCATCTAATGCTATTTTTCCTTTTCCATAGGTTTGCCTAATGATGTTTGTTGGGTTTTTATTATGGGCCATAGCCCTTTGAGGTATGAGAACTTTTCCCTTCTAACACTTGCCTCCCGAGTCACAGGTTCGGTTTCCTCAAGTCGTGACTCGTGATTGAGGACTCATGGGCCCTGGATGGCTTTTTCGGTCCCGTTCTTATTCCTACAGTTTTCCCTCGAGAGACGGCTTTCATTTCATTTGACGGGTTTATCTCTGTTCACTTGGAAATAGCATCACGACTTCGTGAATTATGCGAGAATTCACATCGTCGCCTTGGGTAGAGACTCTGCAATAATGGCGCCACATTGATGGGACATCCTGTCTGCCACGTGGTGGCTCTTGATTGGTGTAATTTGCGACGAGATGACGTGGCATACTTTTCCCGTCGAAAGCCCATAGGGGATCCTTTCCCCTATATATTTGAAGCCGTGGTCCTCACTTCTATCTCTTTCTTCTCTCCCCTCAACTCTGTCACAAGCCGTACTCATTAACAACTGCCTCTTCCCTGCAAACTGAGTTCGGACTTAGGACTTCTCCCGAAGTAAAAGTTATGGGTAGTAGTACTACCGAGTTCTCCTTCGAGAATACTGATAAGTTGATAGAATTAATCCAGAGGAAATGAAGCCGGGCAATGTCGACAGGATATAAAAAAAAAAAAAACAGAAAGAATAGTATTAGAAGAAAACATGGATGCATATTTCATACCCTACAGGGTTTCCGTCTGCTTGCCTATAGATATATGGTGGGAGCAGGCCTAACCCTCTCAGCTAACATTCGTGCATCCGTGAAGCAAGTTGTCAATACAAGCTTTATGTTGTGGCAAGAATCTATTTCCTTCTATGGAATCCTTCTCATTTCGCACCACTACCAACCACCCACTCACCGAAAATATCATGGACAGCACCTGCACCTGCATCTCATTCCATTCATCACTCGATCTCTGATCTTCAGAGTGCAGAACTCAACCAGCAACACAAACAAGAAGAACAATCACACACCAGCTTCGATTATTCTCAGCCATCGGATTTGGTTTTGATCATAATAAATAATGGCGATGGCTTTGGCCTCTCTTTCTACGGCGATTCCAGCAACTCGATCGAATGCTTTGCCTTCATCGATGAAATTTGTGTTGATGATCGGAGGAGCTTCTTGGATGGTGGTGGTGATGGAGGGAGATAGACGGTGGTGATTGGTGGAGGCTTGAGGTGGATTGAAATGGATAGCTTGTGCAGCTTCGGCTTTGGCCGCAGGCTGCTGAAAGCGAAGCCAACAACCTCGCCTGGCTTTCCTGATCTAGATCTAGCACACCCGATGCTGGCGGAAAACACCAAGGCGGAAAAACAGCTATGCATATGAACTGTTCGACGAAATGCCTAACTGGCTCGGGTCTTCGATCGATCTTGTTCTGCTCTCCGCCATCTAGCCCGGATCTAGTCTCGTCGAAGTCCCCGACACCGACGCCGCCGTTGCCAAGGCGGAAAACAGCCTTGCCGCGGCCGCCAATGCATGGGAACAACCTCGCCACCTCTCATCGGGGCAAGCCCTTACCTCCATCGACTTTCCCCACCGTCGAGAACGTCAAGGACAGCCGGAATCGACCTCCAGCAGCCGGTTAAGGCTTCGGCGATGATAATCGCGTGTGACAATGCTTCCTGACGGCCTCCGTCGACCTCGCTGGACCTTGCCGGAATCTCCTCGTTGTCCGACGGCCCAGATCCGGCGGTGTTCCCCGCTGTCTTGCCTGGAATCGCCCTGCCCTGCCGCATGAAGTTTCCCAACTTGTTCAATGAAGAAGAGGAAAATAAAGAAAGGAGGAGGTATAACCTCTCCGTATATTACGTGTTCACGGTATATCATAATTGTGTAAGGCGTACACTATTATATACATCGCTTTGATAATAAAATACAAAATTTTTTATGATAATAAATGAGACAGTTACTGATCCAGAACCAGCTAGGGAGGGTGTGTGATAATTCCCTTCGCGTGCACGTAGTGGCATCTATTGATTGTCGTAATTGGTTATAATTAACCATTCAGAGTCTTCTACAGAAACAATCCTGTTTGTTTAATTGTTATTAGTACGGCCGTACCAGTAACATATTAAATTCCTATTATAACCCCTCTTATGCCAACAATCTGTAAAAAAACCACGAGAATCAATACTACTTGACATAAAATGCATGAAGAACATGTTATTAACTTGTGAAAGTGATAATAATCAATATGACATGACAAACCTGTAAAAGTGACAAGAAGTAATATGACATGACAGAGCATGTCATTAACCTGTAAAAATGACAAGAATCAATATGGCATGATAGAACATGTCATTAAACTGTTAAAATCATGAGAATCAATTTGACTTGACATGAGATACATACAGAGCCTTAAAGGCTAGTGATAATGAAACAGGGATTAACCTGTTTGATTTGAATTATTATTATCTTATACGTATTTATACGTTCCTACTTGGCATATGGTTGCTCGATGTTGCTTGCATTGCATCCTGTTTGTGCATGAGAAACGCATGATATAATAAGCATGTCGGACTCTTGGAATTGATGTGTATCGTGTGTTACTAGTCTTTCGAGCTCACGGTTATATGTTCGTTTCAGGTAATAAAGAGTCGTGGAAAGGATCATGACATAACGATGATGACTAGATTCGGCTTTCTGTAATGTTTCGTCAATATTTCCAGACGTAAGATTTTTATGTAATTTACGACTTGTAAGTTGGATATTTCTTGTTAGTATCCTATGTTTCTGATCCTTAAATCCCTTGTAATCTTGTCGCCTTGCTTCAAAGGGACTTTGGAGCGGCGATAACGCCACGTCCCTGACAGTTATTGGACTGAAAATCTTGGACCGTTACAGAATCAGTCTTTGGGTAGGGTTGGCATTTCTTGATCCAGTAGCAATAGTTCGAGTTCAGGATCCTCCGGTGCCTCTAACCCCGAATCAGTCCACAATGAGGAGGAGGTTACCTTCGCTCCTTAGGTCGCTGACCGTAATCCTTCTGCCTCCGTCCCTTTGGACAAGCCCGTTTCTCCGGGTAACGGTTCTACTACTCCAGCTTCTGTTGATTAGGTTTCGATTCCGATTCCTGCGGACGAAGAGTCGAAATCGAAACAAGAGAACCTCGGGATCGTGCTTCTGTCTGAGGACACCGAACTCCAATCCCTTTGTGCTTATTCTATCCCCACTGCTTCCGCCATGGAGATGTTCGTCAAGTTCATGTCCCGGATGACATATTTTTTCTCCTTTCGGGTCCCGGTTGTGGTGTCAATGTCCTATATACGTACTTTACATATAATTAAATATTAATTTTTTTTTGTGTATTATATCTTCAAAGTTTTGTTAGCCTCTTCAGAACATCCAAAAACATCTTTCCTAAGTAACTCAGTCAAAAGGTTGCTTAACTGCCCTTGACCTTTGGCAATTGACCGCGGCTTTCACCTTCTTAGGATCAGTAGGTACTCTTTGATCAGTAGGTATTCAACTTGTAAAACTCCAAGGACACATTTAAACTTCTTGGCACAGAGGTTGTACTTCCTCAAGAGGTCCAGGGTGATCCTAAGGTGCTGTACATGACATTCCCAAATCGGACTGAATATCAAGATATCATCAAAAAACATCAAAATGGTTTTTCTAAGATGAGGCCTGAAAACATAACATAAACCTTAGAAGTTCGAGGGAACATTGGTCAACCCAAAAAACATGATCAAGAACTCAGATACATATTAAACGTAAGATAATTTTTTATTAAAATACAATTTAATATAACAAAGTTTCAATCATATTTGACACAAATATAATATGACAATAATTTAGAATGGAGCAATTATCAAACCCAAACGTTTGACCAGTACTAACTGATGAGCAAAAAAATCTACCAACATGATAAAACATCTATCAAATTATAAGTCACTGTTTCGGTGAATACAAGGCAACGCACCCAAAATTACTCGTCTAGCGAGCGGGCAATCAAGCAAGCTCGACTTCATCGCCTTTCTTCGATCTACGGTTCCCCGTGCTTCGCCGCCGCCGCCGCCGTGTCCTCGAAGCAACCCCTCTCTGGTGAGATCCCTCTCTCTCCCTCTCAACTCTCTTCACTCAATCGAATCCATTTCATATATTTTGATATCAAAATTGTCGAAATTGTATGCGCCGATCATTGGATCTATTCCGATTAATCGAATCGATTAGATCTGTAGTTAGAGTGAAAATCAAGCATAGAATCCGTTCCGTTGTTAGCTTAGCTTTTGTGTTTCTGTAATTGAAATTGAAATTGTAATTGTAATGGTCTCCGTGTATTGATGAAATTTGACTTGGTGAAGTTCGATTTTGAGAGTTCAATGTATTGTATCGTGTCTCGGTTGCTGGTGTAAATATCTGATTCGTCTTTGTTATATTGATTTCGGATAGTTATTGACGATTCGCCAGGGTTTATGGAAAAATTAACTGAAGGAGAGGGTTTCGATATGTTTGAATAAAGTGATTGTCGGTAGCATATCTTTTAGGGTTTCTTTTTTTAAGGGATGAATGTTTAAGATTTCATGATCTGAATCACATGAGGATGTGTGACCTTGAAAGCGATGCAATGTTGGAAGTGAGAATGCTGTTGTTTCGGTTACCATGAGTTGCATTCATAGAGAAAATGTGAGGCGTGGGTTGAATTTTTGAGTTCTTTAGGAACTATTTGTTTGTGCAAACGTACGGCAGCGAGATTTTGTATCATAAATGCTAAAAAATGTTGACGATGAAACTCTGGTTTTTGCTTGATTTAGCTTGTGTCAGAAAAAGGGGAATTGTGTTTGGGTGGGACTTGTGCTCGAGATGCATATTATGTTTGTTGGTTATCATCATGTAGAGACTAGTAGGCTGCCAAGGGATGGGTGTGGATGACAGTTTTCCGGCCTTGAACGTTTTGGATATGCGTGTGCATTGTGCACACAATAATTATAGAAAAAAGGGGTATTATGAATGGTGCTTATCTAACATGGTTCATTTCTTGTGCGGTAATGCATGCCATCTGTTACAGTGAAGAAAGTCCCTTCACATATTGTGTTTTGTAGGAGTCAATGTTGATTGAGTACTGACTCACTTGATTAAACAGGTTATCAATAGGGGAACAAAATGTCCGCAAGTGGGGAAACCAGTGCACTATTTCCTATCTTTATCCTGACTCTTATGGCCCTGCCATTGGTGCCTTACACGATGTTCAAGTTATGTCGTGCGGCATCAAAAGAAACTAAGGTCATTAACTGCCAGTGTTCTTCTTGCTACCGAAGTGGGAAGTACCGTAAATCGATCTTCAAAAAGGCAAGTTCCCATCTGTCTAGTAGATTTAGTTGTTTCTATCTGATGGACTTCTGTTTATCCTTCGTTTTTTTTTTCATGTTCAATTCTCTGAAGTAATTTATATATCTGTTTATTTATTTATTGCAGATATCAAATTTCTCCACCTACAGCAATCTGACTCTTGTGCTGCTTTGGGTAGTCATGGCTGTCTTGGTTTATTATATCAAGCACATAAGCCAAGAGGTATACTATGCTTTGTCTTGTTGGGCTTTTCTAAGTTGTCTCATATTGTTAATGATTAGTTACGCTCTATTTGTTTAAATGGTTAGAAGCCCTTATATTAGGTTTATAATATCATTCTTCTCTGTTGCACGAGGGTTTTTTAAATTGTAAGGGTTTCCTTAGGACTATGTTTGTTCATTTAAGGGGCTACGAAGAGCTTCGCGTACTGTTATCACTCTGCTTGCTTTCTATCTGTTATTGCTCCTTGTGGTTGTCCCAGCTTTTGTTATCCTATGAAACCAGTCCATAGGTATACACTGGCCTGATTTTTTGAAGGTGTGGAACCCATGAATCGTTTCAAGGAACATTGCAGTGGTTGGCTTCATGGTTATGGACCTTATCTCTATTCTGGGACATGTTCGTTTAATTATCATTGTTATCCTCAAAAGCAGTTTATGCTTCCCAAGCTCATGGGGATATGTGATGGCTCAGTCGTGCCATGATTTGTTGCTCATTGTGGTAACAGATATCTTTCAATTAGCTATTTGTGTGAAGCGATATTGCTAGAGAATTCATTTTGGGTGACTTAATGCTCTATTAACCATTGAGGCTGAACTTTCTCATAAAGTTTTGTATGTTAGATTCCTTTCCCAAAATTAGGAAAGATTACCCCTCCTACCACCCTTTTCCTCATCTGCTTATTAGATTTGTTTTCTCATACTATCAGATCCAAGTGTTTGAACCGTTCAGCATTCTTGAATTGGAACCTGGAGCAGCGGATGCAGACATAAAGAAGGCTTATAGGAGGCTTTCTATTCAATACCACCCTGATAAAAATCCCGATCCAGGTTACTGTAACTATTGTCAATATCATTTGTTGAGATGGTTTTTGCTTCAGGAATATCATGTTCACATCCATTTTCTTTTTTCTCTTGCAGAGGCGAACAAATATTTTGTGGAATTTATAGCAAAGGCATATGAGGCTCTGACAGATCCTGTAGCTCGTGAAAATTATGAAAAGTATGGCCATCCAGATGGCAGGCAGGTAGTGTTATGTTATCAGCTCTAAGGTAATAGAGAGGCCATTGTGTCTTTCTATATTTTCACTGAAGGATAGACTTTCTGATTTGACTGATGGTTTGGCCATATCATTGGTGTTGTTATCTTCTTTCAGGGTATTCAAATGGGTATCGCGCTCCCTCAGTTTTTACTCAACATTGATGGAACCTCTGGTGGAATACTTTTGCTTGGAATTGTTGGAGTTTGCATTATCCTGCCATTGATGATGGCTGTGATATACCTCTCGAGATCATCAAAGTACACGGGAAACTACGTCATGCACCAGACGTTATATGCTTATTATTACTTTATGAAGCCTTCTTTGGCTCCAAGGTATCAGTTCTTACCTCTATCTCATATTTATGTGTTAAATGTTGTTCTAGTATTTGGTGATGGTGGGTTGAGGATGGCTTGGAAAGAACTTGTTACTTTTGTATCTGTTGGACCATTGCTGTAAGAATTAGCTGAAGAGAAGTGGAAATCCCTTTTTTCTTTCGAAACAAGAGTTTGGTACAACTTTTTTTAATCAAATTTGTTGACATTGCTCATGCCAGAGCTGTCGATGTTCCATTACTTCAAAGCCATAATTACTCTTTTTTTCAATTAATCTTTCCCATGTTGTACAGCAAAATTATGGATGTATTCATCAAAGCTGCTGAATATATGGAAATACCCGTTCGCCGAAGTGATGCTGAGCCCCTTCAGAAGCTGTTTCTGTCAGTCAGAAGTGAGTTAAACCTGGAACTGAAAAACATCAAACAGGAACAAGCAAAGTTCTGGAAGCAGCATCCAGCACTAGTGAAGGTAATTCCCTGATGCAGAGTCGATAAAGCGTCTCTTCGTTTTTATCATTATCTGACTGCAAATTTCTGCTGAAATATCTCTGATGCAGACAGAATTGCTGATTCAAGCTCAGCTGACTCGTGAGGCTGGTGCATTACCTCCAGCTCTTCAGGCTGATTTTAGGCGTATGCTTCAGCTTGCTCCTCGTTTACTTGAAGAACTTATGAAGGTGGTTTCGTAAACCTATCTGTAGTTTTGTTTCTTTATGGGTACACCTGCCACTTGATTGTTTGCAGCATTTAGTAATCCTTGCCTCATATGATGGAGTTAAATTATAGCAGCACGCTCTTGTAAGAGATGAGAAAACATAGAAACTTTATCGCTCAACTGCTGGGCCTCTTGAAAATGCTGGCAAATCGGTGTAGTGCTTAATGCAGTATTCTTGAAGGCTGACGACTTTTTTTTATCAGTCATTGCCCATTACTGACAAACCAACCT